>BGPR01006021.1:0-22269 GCA_013235015.1 Araneus ventricosus | reverse complement strand
CTTTTAAATTTTATACAAAATAATTTTAAATATTTCTTCAACCTATATCCAATTTATAGATATTTAAGAAAGAACCAACTCGGACATTCCTACTTCCACTCAAATCCATCCAAAACTGTTCAGAAACGATCTACACTGAGGGAACGGGGATGTAACATGATTAGAACTCACTCCTCTCCGGACTACCCCACAGGATTTAAGGCCTAGAAGAAGGTGTTACGTGATGTAGTAATAGTAGCATTCTTCGCTCTTCAACCAACACTTCGATGCTTTCTTAAAAGTTGAACATATGACTCTTACACCTAGAAAAAATAGGGGGAAAACTGTCAAATTCGATACATTGTATTTCTGAAATAATACATTTCACAAACTCATTTTTTTAGAAATATCTATTTTTTCCGTTACAGTACACAGATTTTCAAACCTTAATATTAGTACGTATTTATTTGAGATAGTAATAACATTAATTTCGCGCATGATTATGGATAAAATATTGGTCTAAACAGAATATTTTGGATATTTTAGTAATCCAAACAGTCTGTTTAAGAAATTGACCCACAATTTATTTACATATAAATTTAATTTACATTTTATATACAAATTTAAAATAAAGTGTTGAAAATAGTTAAAATTTCAAAGTTTCCCCCCACCATCCAAAAAATTTCTTTAGAGAGAAAATGTACAAAAACTGTGGTTCAATTTGTAGAACATAGCCCAATACATATTCAGTCAAAGTTTTATGTAAAAATATTCAATAGTTCTTGGGATATTGTGCGCGCAGTATAAAAGAAACACATTTTGAGATACAGTGCTTTTAAGGTATGGCACTTTTCAGTGTTTACGTTAAACAGCAGATACATTTTCCTTTATAACTTTCATAATTATTGGAATTTTTTAGCTCGGACTGTTTTAAATTGCAGAAATAACTGGTGAATAATATATATTTTTTTCGAAAAATTAAAAATTTTCGAGATTTAGCAATCGTATGTCCCCTTAGCCTCACAACAACAAGACGGCTTTCTTTGCCTTTAAGTGATAAACATATGCTCGTCCGAGTTCCCCCTAACTATCATTATAACATTAAACTTTAAATATTTTGAACCTTTTATGGCATACATTTTATGTTCGCATAGTGAATGCCAGGTCAATTTAGTGTTATAAACAATACTTCTTGCAGAATATTTCACTTTTTCGCATACAAATAAAAAATTGTAATCTTCAAAACTGTCAACCTCGAAATTTTGAAGAATTTCCACGTCTCCATCGATCGGATTTCATAAAAACCATTTTTGAAATCATATCTGTCGGTCTGTCTTAAAAATGAAAAGAAATGAAAGAATGAATTTCGGTATATGGTTTTCACACCCAAATTGTCTTCCGTCAACGTCAGTTGTCTTCCATCGATTTTCTTGTATCATTAGATAATATAGCTCGTTTGGTGATGTGATCAACTCGTAGTATTATGACGAGAAACAAGTAAAAATGGAAAGAACTGGAAGAATGAATTTCGGTATATGGTTTTTACACCAAAATCGTTGATTTGTATTAAATTGTCTTCCGTCAAGATTAGTGGTCTTCCATCGTATTGTATCATTAGATAATATAATTCGTTTGGTGATTAACTCGTAGTATTATGACGAGAAACAAGCATGTATTTTTGACACTGTCCCGTTGGCAGATTGTATTCGAAACAGACATACAATTTTGCTGAAATGATAAAATACTGTTTTTATTTTACTTTAAATTTTGTGTCTTTGAGACATCGTGTGGCCATGCACATAGACAGACAAACACACTCTCACTTAAACAAATTTAGTCAAGAAAAAGACTCGGATTAGAAGTTCTAATGTTAAAAACGTATAGTAAAATTCACCCATTTGGCTAGATGCGTTCTGAGATCGCGTTAATATACACACAAATAAGACACAGTCAAGCAGTTACATTATTTTGTTCAAAATTAAAACGAAGAAATATTGACCTTAAAACCATTTGCCAAATTTAATGTATTTAATTGATTGAGTTTTTAAAATTATCAGTGTTGCATAAACACGAACGGATGGACAGATATACAGATTTTTGTTTATTGATTGGCAGACCTCCAATTTAGAAATAAAGACCATACACCAAATTTGAATAGCCTACTTTTTGCGTTATCATGTTCACAGACAGACAGACATAATTCCAAAAATGGTTATTTTGAACTCCGGGAAGTCTGAAATGTAGAGATTCATCAAAATCGCGAAGTCGACTTTTTTTGATGATTACTTTCCTTTGTCTTTGTCAACTTCGCTTACGAGAGAGTAAAAATGAAAAATACGTATATAGGAGTTATACTTTGTCTGAAATGTTTTATTGCTAGAAGAAATGCATCAGTTTTCATTTACAGATTGTCAATAATAAATTACCTTTTCATTCTCATAACTAAATCTATCACTCTTTTAGAACTACATTTTGGAATTTTAAAAAGTGCATTATCAATCTTCAGCCATATTCTTCACGGAGTAGTTCATTAAAGATATTCGGAAGAACAAAAGAACATTTTTTTCTGTCACAGTCAGTAAAAGATAACATAATTATGAAATGTTATACAGAGACCTCTTAAGGAAAATTAACTAAGTAATCCATTTAGTATGTAAATAACTTTTGCCATCGGCGTCACTAAATTTACGACATTTCTTCGAAACTACAATTTACTTTTCATATTTCCAAGCAATGGCGTTAATTAACTTCACAAAACTTATTAAATCACTTCATCTCAACTATTCAAACTTCTAGAAGGGCCTTCTTTATGTGGAAAAGTTATTAAAAAGACTTTCCGATAAGGAAACTAATACAGATGTTAATAAAAAGATGTAACGTATGAAGTGTTTGCATGTCGCAACTCTTTAAAAGATGTTTTTATTCTTGATGAACAGTGATGAAGAATTTGAGTTGTTGGAATAAAGAAAAATAAAAACAATTAACTGATAATTAAAATGAAGTATGAATTTTATAAATAATACATGTCAGTTACAAAATTGAATCGAATGAATTTAGGCATAGAATTAACATTTTCTTTACATGTAGTTATACCGTTATTTTTTTAAATTTTTGATCCGAAACATATGACGTTCCAATTTCCGTTTTAAAATAAAATTAGGTAGGTGAGTCAAAGGTGGCCAGTGTTCCTAAGGTAGTCCACCTCCCAAAAGTAGAATTAATTTCATTTCTAATTACAAAATGGTGCTACTGCATTGTAAATTACGTATCTGCAGTGCATGTGGCAGAATTTGAAGAGATCACCTTGATCGGCCTCCATGCTATGCAGTTATTTCATTTTTGAAGAGTAGTCGTTCTTATTTCCAGGTAAGAAGATATTCTAATTAACATGTGTTTAAAATTCTTAGAACTATGAATTTTGATACGTTTTCTGAAAGATTACCTCTTTCTCTTTAACCAAATTTACTTCAATTCTAATAAATTTATCATATTAATAGTTTTAAGTCGTGCAAATGGTAACCATATGCATGTTCCTTAATGTAGTCCGGGTGTCGGGCCACCCTAGGAAACAAATATGGAAATCAATGCAGTAAGGGTAATTTTCAAAATTTCTACTTAAATACATGAAATACTTATTACCATTTATTGTTAAATTGATAACAATAAAAATTATATTTTTCATTTAATAATTGAATGGTGGTTATAGTTATATATGCATAACAGAAAAATCGCACAAAATCTAAAAGAAACTTTTGTTAATTCTTGGCCTAGTTATTATTATAAGTATAAACATAAAGTATTGAGCATTGTAATGCTCTTCTAGAAATAAAAATAGTTTTCAGAGTATTTTTTTCACATTTTAAAAGTGATTTCAATATATGGGTCACCTTTGGAACACTATGTGCCAAAGGTGGCTCACCAGCTACAATTTTGAAATTGTATTATGAAAATAATTAAATTTTATTTTACAAAGAAAAGTATAATGGATATATATCACAGATAACTGTAAAAGTTTACAAAAAAATCAGCCACATACATCTAACCAGGAAATTTTGAAAAATCCTCAAAGCTTAATTATGGCCACCTTTGGCTCACCTACCTTAGCAAATACCCATTTCTAATTCTGAAGCAATTCCGTAATTATAAAAATCATCATCTATGAAGCGATTGATTTATGGAGATATAGATGGAGATTTCAACCACATATACACATGTATAGTATGCAGACTCTGCCCCAAGCCGAAGCCATTCAGATGACAAAAGAGGCCGATGAGATGCAGCCCACTCATATAAGGGCATCACAGGTTACGAAAAGGACAAACAGCCCAAGGTGCTGTCGCGGAAAAAAAAGAACCACCGAGCCCTATTCTGCCATTGTTCATTGGAAATTAAAACAAAACGTACCAAATTTCAGGAAATAAATAGCGTCTACTAAACGATTCCATATCTAAAAATTTCAAAACGGGTCGTCCACATATCTATAATTGCACTAATTCCAAAACTTCCAATGGCAACACCCATTTTTTAAAGCATAAATAAGTTCCTCATCAAAAAATACCTGAAGATATCAATTTTGGTTAATTGACCTTGAAAAGAACGGGAGATATTCGAAATTTTGTGTTCACGATATAAAAGAGGCCGTCACCAGATTTAGATGCTGAAGCTCGCTGCTTGCGTTTAAATGTCGGTGGTAGAATTTTAACTTATTTCCCTCTTTAAACGTCATCTTAAAAGTTACAATGTATTTATTTACAATCGATAAATAATAGATGCATTAGAAAATTCTGCAAAAATGAAATTTCTCCAAAAAATTACATTATCAAATGAAAGAAAGATTTTACCTTTTCTTTAATCGTTTTACGTAGAAAATAGAAAATTTAATGTAACTTAAAAACTACTTTTTCGAATAAGCTGAAATTTTGCATGAGCTTATTAAATAGTCTTCTCCATCGATTATTGTTAAAATTTTGGGGTGTTGCCACTCGAAAACTTTTAAACGTCAGATTTTATAAAATATTTCCTGTGTTCAAAATTATTTTAAAATCAAAGGTATAGGTACAGAATATGTATACTACTTCATGCTGTTACATCGAAAAAGTTCTTTGTTAATAATTATATTATATCTCAAGATATCAACAAAAATTCAAAATTTTACTTTATTATTAGAATCTCAAAATTTTATTTGCTTATTCTTTCGAAACAAATAATGTTTGAATAATAAAATTCGGTATCCGAGTATAAGTTTTGATGCACTTTTGAAATCCATTGAAAAAATGGGTGTTGCCATTGGAAGTTTTGAAGTTAGTGCAATTATAAATATGTAGACGAACCCTTATGAAACTTTTAAATGTGGAATCGTTTAGTAGACGTTATTTCCTGAAATTTGGTACCTTATGTTTTAATTTCCGATGAATGATGGCAGAATAATTCAGAGTTCTTTTTTTTCCCGCGACTGTACAACAAATATAACAATCATTCATCAATTAAACAGCCAAGATAACAATAATGTAAATTAAAATTCTCCTAAATTAAGATAAAAATTTAATAAACTAGCTAACATGAGAGAAATTAACAAATAAGAATCATTTAGGAACCAAAGTCAATAATATTATGTATTACTATCTAAACAGAGAAATTTGCATGAAAAAATAAAAGCAAAACATTTAAGTTAATTAATCTGAATCAAAGAATTTTCAAACTAAAGAAGAAATATCAACAACATAAATTCTTTTATCCGAACGCAACACAGCACGGAATTTTCATAATTTTCACCATTTGAAATAAGATTAAGTCCATCATTGGAATTACATTTCGTTGCATTAATTATGTAGAACCCATGAGCATTTCACCTAATCTATGCAATCTTAGTTGATTCTAAACGACAATGCATTCAAAAAACTAAATGTGTCATCGAATTAGATTGCTGATATGTCAAAACATAATGAATTAAATATTGCAATAAATCCATGCTTTTAATTATGATTGTAATTTACAATATTTATATATACCGATATTAGCAGTGAACATAAGTTTTAATACCTGTGCCTTTAATGCAATACTTGTAACCTCATTATTTTTCTTTGAGAAAATAATATGTATAAACAAAATTTTATTTATTGAGTAATATTTAAAAATACCTGATGTATTATAATTGATTGTAAATACGTTATGCCATGATATAAATTGAAGAAATGTTTTGTCGTCGGACTTCAATAGTATATTCTAGACTATGCAAGGACAATACTTTTAAGGGAGAGGCAAAAAACAACTAGGCCATTATAATTTATTTTATAACTCAATAAAGAAAATTTGAAATGATATTTTAATTTTTTTTAATACTTATTCGATAAATGAAACTATGACGGCATTTCTAAAAGCTATATTTTGCTATAAAGCTATGAAATTTATTATTATTTAAGAGCTATATATTATAAAATACATATAAGCTATATATATAAAAATATAGAAAATATATAAAACCTATATATTATAATATATATAGTTAAAAGCTATATATATATCTTTCTAATAGCTATAATATTTCTATACCATTATTTTAAAAATCAGCGGCGCGCAGTATAAAACATCTCAGTGGGCCGTGGTTTTGCCATAACTGTTTTAGACGCAATTAGTTTGTTTAGTCAAAAATATATGAAGGTGTCAAAAGTCAATCAGTGCAAGGCAAGAAATATAAAAGTTTGATTTATCCCATTTTTAAATTATTAGTGTTTAAAAAATACCATTTTTTTTGCTCGCTTTGCTGTTGCAATACAATGATTGCGACCAGAAGGTTTTGGCAACTGAAAGTTTTAAAAATAAAAAGGAGCACTCGCGATATGAAAGTCATTATTACAAAACATTGACTTAGAGTGATTGATTCCGAGTTTTCCATATGGATCTTATCTTCCTCACTTTTTTTTAAAAAAATATTCAACCAAAAGGATTTTCACTCTTACCACTGTAAATGTCTTTTTACCTTAGACCAATACTCGCTGCGGAAAAACAGTCTAAAACTTCTCTGAAATGGCGGATGACTGAGTCTGGTATTCAGCGCTCAGATTTTGAGTAGCATAAAAAATACCTTCAAAGATATTTAGGTATGTAAGTTAAGAAAATTACACTTGATGTTTTGTCTTAATATCACCGTACAAACAAAAGAGTTGCATAGAATTGTTAATTATTGTAATTTTTATGATGGAACTACTGGATATATAAATATGAATCCGCTCTCTATTAACAGATTTTGTTAGAATAGTATATGCAATCTGGGAACGCTTTTATTTGAAAGGCTTGACAGCAATTTTTACTCCTTACTACTATATATATGTTTAAAGTGTAGATAATTATTAAACTAACGAAAGTGTAGACTAACGAAAGTGTAGATAATTATTATTTTTATATGATTAAAAGGAATATTTTGGCAAGTTTTGTGCCAGAAGTTTTATTTCGTTAGTTTATTGCACGAAACGTTACATTGGAAACGTTTTTTTTATCCCCGAAAATTTCCAACGGTCATTTTCGATCATGTAGAAAAGTGTATTATGGCAATTTAAAAAATGATGATTTTAATGCACCTGGCAAAGAGCATGAAAAATTACCAAAATCTTTGAAGATGAAGAAGGCATGGAACACTACCAAAAATTCCAAAATGAAGATTAGGAATCATTACTGGATGGCGATCTTGATTAAATACAATCAGAATTGTTTGAACCAGAATTGATAAACTATCGGACCGTAACCTTGTATTATAGTTATTAAAGCGTCAAAGAATTGCGGTGAGATACGGGAACCTTATTCTCCAAGATGACTGTGCTTGTGCATATTTTGCAAGGTCATGGAAACTCTAGAATAACTTATTTGGAATATTACGACACATCTGCCGTATTTACTCTGTTGCTCCTTCAGATTACAATTTACTGCAATTTACACAGAACATCCTTTAATAGCGGGTGTTTCAGTTTTTATAAGGATATCAAACATTGGGATTATGATTGAATTTTTTAAAACAGATTTCTTCCTTCACGGAATCCGTTTGTTGCCTTACAAATTGAGGAGTTCAGTAGCTTCTGAAGGAAAACACTATGCTTTCCAATGGAAAGAAAGCTTTACTGAAACAAATTCTTTTATTAACTGAAAAACCCTCAGAATCACATTTATATATCCTATATAATGAAATGTTTTGAAATAATCGTAGCTTTTGAAGGAAAACATACTTCATATGAAACGGAAGAATTTATAGTTATAGAATTACGCAGAACATCCTTTTATAGTGGGTGCTTCAGTTTTTATAAGGATATCAAACATTGGAATTATGATTGAATTTTTTAAAACAGATTTCTTCCTTCACGGAATCCGTTTGTTGCCTTACGAATTAAGGAGTTCTGTAGCTTCTGAAGGAAAACACTATGCATTCCAATGGAAAGAAGGCTTTACTGAAACAAATTCTTTTATTAACTGAAAAACCCTCAGAATCCCATTTATATATCCTATACAATGAAATGTTTTGAAATAATCGTAGCTCTTGGAGGAAAACATACTTCATATGAAACGGAAGAATTTACTCAAAGAATAGCGGAGTGAAATTTACACACCCACGACAAAGAAATGTTTTGAAATAGTTATAGCTTCTCATTGAAGACACTCTCTTTTCAAAATCAGAGGAGGAATTTCTCAAAATATTTAAATTGAAACCTTTTCAAAAATTTAAATTCAAAAGGTCTCAGTGTCATTTTTATACACCGAACACAATAAAATGTTTTGAAATAAGTAAGCTACTTCTTATAATACATCACATGCAAATTTAAAATATAACGATATTGCTGATAGTCTTGCTAAAGAAGTTACTACCATACCTCAGGCCTATGTAGAACTCTTGACCTACCTTGAGTTATACTGAAGAAGAAAGACCCTTGTTAACATTTCTTGGAGGCATCCACCAGCTCATTCATGGTATCGTAGTGAAGGCCCGGGTGCTGCTACACGTTTTAAGGGGGACAGGAAAGACCAAAAAGCTTTGGATCGCTTATCGTCCGGTCACTTAAAAACCCTCAGATTCTCTCGTGGTAATAAGAAGTTCAATATTTGCACAAAGTGCAACATGATTGAGGCCACTCCGCAACATCTACTTGACTGTGTTGCCTTGATGTATGATGACCTGCTTAAGCGACCGGATTTCGTGTTGGAGGTGATGAAGGCGAACGATCCCATAGATCTGATCTGATTCAGATCAGAATAATTAGAAAGAAGAAGAAGAACTTCTTATAATTGATACTATCTATATAATTTATTCTAAATAGATAAAGAAAACAGTTTCTTTAACTTTTCGCTCCTTGTTACTTGTAGGAAGTATTAAATTACGTCAGTTGGAGTGATTTTAAAACCCAACTGAAGGTGCCTTCTAGCAGTTTCGTTATACGATTTCAAAGGACTATAGAAGTAAACATTTCCTTCAAAATTTTGTTTATGTATATTTTATGTTATTATTTCCTAATTTAATCGATGATCGTATTTTGTGCAAAAAGAAGTGTCGAATCGATTTATTTCTTCAAGTTTAAATGCATTTGAACAACAGAATGCAATACTTTTCTACCTATTATGCGTTAGATCGAAATTTATATCTTGTGCTGTGATAAATCTTCAAAATGAAAAAGTAAAGAGAATCTTTTGGAAAATTCAATTTTGAGGTCTGTTGGAGCTGGGACTTTTAAACTGATTCGGATAGATACTTTTTCAGAGAATAAGGCAATATTTCGATTGAAGAAGTTTCAATTTTTAGGGATGGACGAGTTTGATTTCAAATATCTGAGAGGTCAATGACCGACTCTGTTAAATCTTCGATTACCTGTAAAATCTATTTAAAAAACAGCTAAGATTGGAAACTCAGTAACATTAGTTTAATAGCAAATCAATGAGACAGAAAAATTCAGACTTTAGCAAAAGCATGAGATTTATTTTGAGTTTTAAGAAATATAAAAATTTAAAAGTAGGAAAAGTAATATTAAGTATGGTTAGTTTGATGTGAATGGTGCAAGGAATTTTATTTATCCATGCTGCGTCAAATGACGATCCATGAAATTTTAGAAAAATGTTAGAATGTAACACTGGTGAAAAGAATGGTTAATGTTTAAAGCAAAAATTTAAAATTCTGAAATTATACTCCATTAAAGGGATTTTAAAGATCCAAGTATCAAATTCCTATAAGCTATCCTTATTCTTCAAAATTAAAATTTGAATGATTTCGTCCTAAAGTTGCTGTTTCAAGTTTTATATTTAATAGGTAACGTGTTCTTCTTAGATAAATATTTTATAAATGTACGGCATTAGTTTGTGTTAATCAAGTACATATGCTACATAATAAGCCTCATATAATTTATAAAATTTTTGAAAATGAAATTAAATTTCAAGCCTATTTATAAAGTATGTCGAGTTCTAAGAATTGCTTCTTAGTATCATTAATACAAATAAGAGCTTAATAATTATCTTCTTTATTTTTTTCTAAAATTAAGTGTATAATATTCAACGTGTATTTCTTGATAAAAGTACACATTACTCAAATATATTTCAATAAATGCTCCGAATTGACATTCTGTAGTACGAGAAAATTTCCCAATAGTGAAATCAGAAATCGCGTCATATGCAAAGAAAGCAGAAGCGAATAGTATTTAGAAATTACTAAATTTAATATAGATTTTTGCTCAAATTTCAGTTTCAGTGTCCAAAACACTTTGTTCCATATGTCTTTTGTATCAACTCTTTATTTTTATTTGAAATTTAAATATTAAACATACTCGATCTATATGAAAAACAATCTTATGAATCTAAATAAGTTTCCCATAGGAAATGTGAAGCCAATATAAATGCAAATTTCAATGCGGATAAATTTTTTTACAAACCCTAAAACTTTTTAGCAGTAAATTTTTGCAAATCTAATCTGTATTCAGTTTTCGCATTCATATGCAAATGTTTCTCTTGATTTTAACTGCAAGAAATTACTTGAATAATTGCATGCGTAACTATAGAATAATGAAAATATTTAAGTGATCCTTAGAAAGTTCATCTTTTGAGAATACTCTTTTTCTGTAGTAAGTCCTCCTTTTTCAGATATTTCAAGAATTTAAAAGCAAGAAATGGGGTGACTTGATTCGGCATTCAGTTTTGGATGCATACTTTTGGATTCGCAAATTTTTGGAATGAAATATTTGATTAATTTAAGACATAAAATTAGTGGCGTTTTTTTATAAATTTAACATGATAGGTATATAAATTCCAAACTGTTTCATATTAAAAAATATTTTATGAAAACAAAGCTTATCAAACCGTTTCGTCAGAGTCTTCGGTTTGTTATAAATATTAGTTACTACATTTGTATTAAGTTGGAGACAGTAATGGGTGATATGGTGGATGAATGTTTTAAATTTTTAAATCATATCTGGCATATTTTCTTAAAAAGTAAAAAAATGGGAATACGAAACAGATATCTATATGCTTTTTATTTTAAGATTTGTTACACATAGCGGATTCAGAATTTCTTACCGATTAATTAATGTTATAGCGCAGACAAAGGTCAGTATGATATTACTCTACAAGCAGTGGCGGATCGTCCATAAGAGCTGCAGTACCCCCTGAAATTATTTTAAAATATTGTATTTTCGTTTTTGTTCAAATTGGCTTACTTTTCCACTTTAAGAATTCAGTGATCAACGAAAATGGCAAAAAGTAATAAAAAATGTAAAAAGAAGACGGAAAATCAATCAAGAATTAAGACAGAGACAGACCAGAGCTGCATCAAGTTTTGCCCCTCCTCAGGAACCGAAATTAACCCAAAGATCATCGTGAAACGGGATAAAAGCAACCCTTTCTCCGCTTGAAATTGCATTCATTTGAGCTGCATTTTTACAGCTCTCATTTGGCGCGACTTCCTCATTTGGCTCTTTTTCGCTTTTTCTCAGTAGTTCAGTCGTTAAGTCGGTTTTTTTAAATCCAATTCTGGAGGAGTTATAATTTTTTGCTTCTTTATGTTTTTTCGGGTGCTGATTACGATTCTATGGTTTGCCACCAATAATTTTTGTTGAAATTTTAGTTATAGCCAAAAAACATCAAATAACATTTTTCATCAGTTTTTTGCTTATAGCTCAAAAATTAACAATTTTTAATGTATCGTCATTATAAGCCAAAATAACCAGCACAAAATTTCCTACAACTTAGGTCTATAAAACTTTTGCAGCACTGCTTGTTTCTGAGCTGACGAGCCGCCACTGTCTCCATTGAATTATAATATAAAAATGCCGAAATCAAAATTTATCGTGGCAATGCATTTATCAAATGTCAATAATATCTGCTTGCATAATTCAAGAATACGTAGGCCCATATACACAATGCACTTAGTATTCTTCGAAAGCTAAGATCAATTTATAATTAAAATCTGTATCTAAGATCTTATAAGACAGATCTCAATTTGTATCTATGATATGTTAAGCAATATGTTCAAAACTCTGCTTATATTACTGTATCAAGTAATCCCCAGATTTGATACTATTTGCAAAATGCTTACATTGCTATATTATGTGACTCCCCCAGTTTGAAACTGTTTACATTTTCCTTATACAATTTTCGAGGATTTCGTATCTGTCCATTTTAATTCACATTGATACTATCACTTACATAAGGATATGTTTGCTAGTAAATCGCAGTTTATTCTATGCTGTTGACTGTATTTCTTCTATAAAAATCTTGGAACTAACCGTAAATTAAAAACTGTAACTGTAAAATATGTTAAAATAAAACTTCTTAAGCACTTATTCGGCTATTATCAGGTTTGAAATTTTAAAAACAGCGACTGTAACAATTGAGTAGTTCTTTAGCGTTGCCAGCTATTACAAGCAAAAATGTCACAATTGAGCAATGAAAGAAGAAATCTCTCAAAAACGCATATCGATTTATATTATATACTAGCTGTTACCCGCGACTTCGTGTGAGCAGAATATCAATTATTCTTTAATTCACGAATGTAAATATTTTGTTGCATTTTGAAAGGGGAAAGTAAAAGTTCTGAGAGTTGATAATACTTAATTGGACGGCTAACAAGAGTGTACTGCACATGTATGCTGATATTTTTATGTAAATTGTTTATCTATGCTATTATACTTTTGTATACCACGTTATTTGCACGGATGTAGAGGTTGTATGGGCTGGACACACGTGAACACATATAGTTGCCCATGCGAAAAATATGGTTTTTCCAAATGTACGCCTACCACTTTCAGTGTCTGGCCCTGAGCCTGGCAAATGATACTTTTAAAGGGATTTGTTACCTTTTGAACTGAGATGATAAATCCTTCGGTATTATCGGAAGGCGTGGAATTAAAACAATCTATCTTCTCCCTATATCAGTCATAACAGTAGCTGTCATGGCGTTTGGACCTAAGTGTGTAATTTGAAAACGTGTGCCATAGCGCAGTCTCGGTATATCGAGGTTACGTATTAGTAGTACTGGCACACCGACATTCAATCTCGGCTTGTCGGAAGGTGCCCCTGACAATTCTAAGATTTTGAAGAGCTCTACAGAATATGATGTTCCTTGTTAATGCCCATTATCGTATCTCCAGATGAATATTCTGTAATATCTCACTGTGAAAATTAAACAATACATCGAGAGAACAATTCACTAACGTCATTGGATCACTGTGTAACCGTATTAAAAGCTGTAAATGCTACGACAACTGGAAACCGGAAGTGTAAAGTCTCCTTTGTTGTTTATGGTCAAAGAAAGCAATATTTTCTTATATTAACTTTAACACTGGCAAAAGCCTGCGCGCGAAATAGTAATTTGGCTTGCATTTATTTCTTTAAGAATAAAAAATATTGTTAGAAATTTCGTTGCAAAAATATTTTTAAACCTTAATAAAAATCAGAGAAAACATTTCATCGAAATGGAATTAATAGCATTAAAAAGATCTTTTTCTGGTCTTTAAAATGGCATGAAAATAATTGTTGACTAATAAATATTTCAGAAGTTATTGGCAAAAAAAGTCTAAGCATTAGGCTTAAAAGCAGATAATTTTCGATATTTAATTAAATATCTTAAGAACTAATTAACTCTGAAAGTTAAAAATACCACCTTTGACCTAGAAATACGCTCTAGAATGTCGTGTGTAAATTTCACGTCGCTACCGTTCACCGTTTAGGAGGAGTTCTTGTGACCGACCGATCGACCGACAGACAGATAGATACATGTAAATTCTGCCTTATTGTATGGATACTTAGCAAAATTTTCAGAAATAAAGGTAAATTAGTTCAAAGTCCAAACATTTCCTAGCAACTGAGTAGCTATAAATTTGCGTTATTTGAAAATCGTCTGCACGTAAAATTTAAAAAATTAATAAAAAATGAATGAAAAATGTCACAGAAATAAAATTGGTATCATTGAAACGGTAAAACTTTTATCTTTAAGATGGTATAAAAATAATGTGTATCGGACAATTTTTTCTGAAGTTACAGCGGAAAAAACGATTACGTGATAGTTGATTTTAAAAATAATTTATTCCACATGTTTTCGCATTCCTGAAGGATCACGTGACAGTTTATCTTAATAATATAATAAATGCGAAAGTGTGTCTGTCTGTCTGTCTGTCTGTCTGTCTGTTTGTTAAGCTTTCACGACCAAACCACAAAACCGATTTGGATGAAAATTGGCAGAGTTGTAGCTTCAAACCCAAGAACGGACATAGGCTAGGTGAAATCACGTTAAATTAATTATTTTTGGCTACAGATTAAATTAGTTAACAAGAAAGCCCATTAGCTCCGCGATTCGCGTAGAAAATTTTTATTTTTCAATCTGCTGTCACGTGATCCTTTAGGAATGCGAAAACATGGGAATAAATTATTTTAAAATAAATTATCAGTAATCTTTTTCCTGTAACTTCCAATTGTCCAGTAAATTATTTTTATACCATCAGTAAGATAAAAATTTAACCTTTTCAATGATACCAATTTTATTTCTGTGACATATTTCATTCAATTTTTATTATTTTTTTTAATTTTACGTGCAGACGATTTTGAAATAACGCAAATTTATACCTACTTAGCTGCTAGGAAACGGTTAGACTTTGAACTGATTTATCTTTATTTCTGAAAATTTTGCTTATGTTTATAGACAGAAATTTCAAGTATCTGTCTGTCTGTCGGTCGATCGGTCGGTCACAAGAACTCCTCCCAAACAGTGAACGTAGCGACATGAAATTTACACATAAGGTGCTATTTTCAACTTTCAAATTAAATAACGAACATTAGCCGCTTTTAAGCCTATCGCTTAGACGTTTTTTGCCAATAACTTCTGAAATATTTATTAGACAACAACAATTTATTAGACCCAAAACAACAAAGGAGACTTTACACTTCCAGTTTCCTGTTGTGGTAGCATTTAAAGCTTTTAATACGGTTACACAGTGATCCAATGACGTTAGTGAATTATTCTCTCGACGTTTTGTTTAATTTTCACAGTGAGATATTACAGAATATCCTTCTGTAGATACGGTAATGGGCATTAACAAGGAGCATCATATTCTGTAGAGCTCTTCAAGATCTTAGAATTGTCAGGGGCACCTTCCGACAAGCCTAAAATTATAGTCGGTGTGCCAGTACTACTAATACGTAACCTCGATATACCGATACTGCGCAATGGCACACGGTTAAAAATTACACACCTAGGTACAAACGTCGTGAAAGCTACTGTTATGACTGATATAGGGAGAAGAAAGAGTGTTTTAATTCCACTCCTTCCGATAATACCGAAGGATTTATCATCTCAGCTCAAAAGGTAACAAATCCCTGTAAAAATATCATTTGCGAGGCTCAGGGCCAGACACTGAAAGTGGCAGGCGTACATTTGGAAAAACCATATTTTTCCCATGGGCAACTATATGTGGCCTGTTCACGTGTGTACAGCCCACAGAACCTCAACATCCGTGCAAATAACGTGGTATACGAAAGTATATCATCATAGATAAACAATTTACATAACTATATCAGCATACATGTACAGTACACTCCTGTTAGCCGTCCAATTAAGTATTATCAACTGTCAGAACTTTTCCTTTCCCCTTTCAAAATGCAACAAAACATTTACGTTCGTGAATTAAAAAAAAAGAGTAATTCAAATTCTTCGCGCACGAAGTCGCGGGTAACAGCTAGTTGAAAAATAAAAATCTTCATCGCGAATCGCGGAGTCAATGGGCTTTCTTTGTTAACTATTTTTAATCTGTAGTCAAAAATAATTAATTTAACGTGATTTTACCTAGCCTATGTCCGTTCTTGGGTGTCAAGCTACAACTCTGCCAATTTTCATCCAAATCGGTTTTGTGGTTTGGTCGTGAAAGCTTAACAAACAGACAGACAGACAGACAGAAAGACAGACAGACAGACAGAAAGACAGACAGACAGACAGACAGAAAGACAGACAGACAGACAGACACACTTTCGCATTTATTATATTACTAGCTGTTACCCGCGACTTCGTGCGCGAAGAATTTGAATTTTTTTTTTTATTCACGAATGTAAATGTTTTGTTGCATTTTGAAAAGGGAAAGTAAAAGTTCTGACGGTTGATAATACTTAATTGGACGGCTGATAGGAGTGTACTGTACATGTATGCTGATATAGTTATGTAAATTGTTTATCTATGATGATATACTTTTGTATACCACGTTATTTGCACGGATGTAGAGGTTGTGTGGGCTGGACACACGTGAACAGGCCACATCATATAGTTGCCCATGGAAAATATGGTTTTCAAATGTACTATACATTTCAGTGTCTGGCCCTGACCTCGCCAAATGATGATATTTTGCAGGGGATTTGTCACCTTTGAGCTAGATGATAAATCCTTCGTATTATCGGAAGGAGTGGATTAACCCTCTCTTCTCCCCTATATCAGTCCTAAATAGCTTTCACAGCGTTTGTACCTAGGTGTATGTAATTTTTTAACCTATGCTGCCATTGCACCCTTCTCCGGTATATCGAGGTTACGTATTAGGAATTACTGGCTGACTATCATCTAGGCTTGTCGGAAGATGCCTGACATCTAAGATCTTGAAGAGCTCTGACGATATGATGCTCCTTGTTAATGCCATTACCGTATCTGAAGGGATATTTTGCATTCTCTTGGGAGAATTTAAATAAACATCGAGAATAAAATTCACTAACGTCATTTAGTCACTGTTATTTAGAAGCTGTAAATGCTACCACAACTGAAACCGGAGGTGTAAGTCTTCTTTGTTGTTTATGGTCAAAGAAAACAATTTTCTTTTATTAATTTTAACACTGGCAAAATCCCGCGCAGAAACAGTAATTTGGCTTGAATTTATTTCTATAAGAATAAAAGATATTGTTAGAAATTACGTTAAAAAATATTTTAAACCTTTATAGCAATCAGGAAAATATTTCTCATCCGAATGGCATTAATAGCATTAAAAGATCATTTTCTGCTCTTTAAAATGGCATAAAATAATTTTTGATATAAGATTTCAGAAGTTATTGGCAAAACGTCTAAGCATTAGGCTTAAAAGACTAATGTTCAGTTATTTAATTAAATATCTTAAGAACTAATTAACTCTAAAAGTTGAAAATAACACCTTTGACCAAAATATGCTCTAGAATGCCGTGTGAAATTTCACGTCTACCATTCACCGTTTCGGAGGAGTTCTTGTGACCGACCGTTCGACCGACAGACAGACAGATAATGTAAATTCTGCCTTATTTTATGGATACTTATAAATGTAAGAAAAATTTTCAGAAATAAGGCAAATTAGTTCAAAGTCTAACCATTTCCTAGAACTGAGTAGCTATAAATTTGCGTTCATAAAATCGTTGCACGAAAGATTTAAAAAAATAATAAAATGGATAATGTCACAGAAAAAAAAAAAATTAATATCATTGAAAAATTAAAATTTCGAACTTTTTATGGTATATAATCATTTTTATCGGACAATTTGTTCCGAAGTTACAGCGGAAAAAAGAGATTACATGATAGTTGATCTTAAAATAATTTTCCACATGTTTTCGCATTCCTGAAGGATCACGGACATGATTGAAAAATAAAATTTTCATCATGAATCACGGAGTCAAGAGACTCTTTGTTAACTAATTTTAATCTGTAGTCAAAAAATTAATTTAACGTGATTTCACCTAGCCTATGTCCGTTCTTGTGTTTGAAGCTAACTCTGCCAATTTCACCAAATCGGTTTTGTGGTTTGGTCGTGAAAGCTAACAACACAGACAGACGAACACACTTTCGCATTTATTATATTACTAGCTGTTACCCGCGACTGTTGCGAGAAATTTGAATTATTCTTTTTTAATTCACGAATGTAAATGTTTTGATGCATTTGAAAAGGGAAAGGAAAGATTCTGACGGTTGATATTACTAGAATTGGACGGCTGAGAGGAGTGCATACTGTACATGTAATACTGATATAGTTATAATTGTTTATCTATGATGATATACTTTTGTATACCACGTTATTTGTACGGATGTAGAGGTTGTGTGGGCGTACACACGTGACACCACATATAGTTCCCAATGGGAAAAATATGGTTTTTCCAAATGCACGCCTACCACCATTGTGTCATTGTGCAGTCTCGGTATATCGAGGTTACGTATTAGTAGTCTGGTACACCGACTATCATTCTAGGCTTGTCAAGGTGCCGCTAAAAGATTCTAAGATCTTGAAGCTCACAGAATATGATGCTCCTTGTTAAGCCCCATTACCGTATCTACAGAAGAATATTCTGTAATATTCACTGTGAAAATTAAAAAAAAACATCGAGAGAATAATTCACTAAGGTCATTGGATCACTGTGTAACCGTATTAAAAAGCTGTAAATGCTACCACAACAGGAGACCGTAAGTGTAAAGTCTCTCCTTTGTTTATTTATGGTCAAAGAAAGCAATATTTTCTTATACACTTTAACAGTGGCAAAAGCCACAGAAACAGTAATTTGGCTTGAATTTATTTCTATAAGAATGAAAATGTTAGAAATTACGTTAAAATATTTTTAAACCTTTATAGCAATCGGAGAAAACATTTCATCGCAATGGAATAAATGCATTAAAAAGATCATTTTCTGGTCTTTAAAATGGTATAAATATAATTGTTGTATAATAAAGATTTCAGAAGTTATTGGCAAAAAACATCAACCATTGAGCAAAGCGGCTAATGTACGTTATTTAATTAAATATCTAAGAAATAATTAACTCTCAAGTTGAAAATAACACCTTTGACCCTAAATATGCTCCTAGAATGCCGTGTGTAATTTCACGTCACTACAGTCCACGCTTTAGGAGGTGTTCTTGTGACCGACCGATCGACCGACAGACAGACAGATACATGTAAATTCTGCCTTATTGTATGGATACTTATAAATATAACAAAATTTTTCAGAAATAAAAGGTAAATTATTTCAAAGTCTACCATTTCCTAGCAACTGAGTAGCTATAATTACGTTATTTCAAAATCGTCTGCACGTAAAATTAAAAAAATTAATAACAATTGAATGAAAAATGTCACAGAAATAAAATTGGTATCATTGAAAAGGTAAATTTTTTATCTTTTAATATGGTAAAAAAATTATTTTATCGGACAATTTGTTCCGAAGTTACAGCGGATAAAGGATTACGTGATAGTTGATTTAAAAAAATAATTTATTTCACATGTTTTCCACATTCGAAGAATCACGTGACAGTAGAATGAAAAAATAAAATCTTCATCGCGAATCGAGGAGTCAATGGGCTTTCTTTGTTAACTATTTTAATCTGTAGTCAAAATATAATTTAACGTGATTTCCTACAACCTGTCCGTTCTCGGTTTCAAGCTACAACTCTACCAATTTTCATCCAAATCGGTTTGGTAGTTTGTCGTGAAAGCTTAACAAACAGACAGACAGACAGACAGACACATTTCCCGCATTTATTAATTATTAAAGTTAAAGTTAAGAGATTAAGGTTATTATTAATATTTCACTTCGAGTGCAATATTTTCCCCATTTGTAAAAAGGCCATAAATATCAGAAAACTACTTTTTTTTATCAATACATGACGTAATCACAACGCAAAAGTACTTATTTTTAAAACCAAAATATGCAGAGAAAGAAAAAATAGAATAGCAATTGTACTTGATATTTATATAAACGAGAAAAAATAATGTTCAAAATTTAATATATCTATCGTATATAAATATACAAATTACAGAGAAGTTGAAAAGTGCATAATAAATAAATTTTCGCTACAAAAGTTATATAAAAAACTAAATGAAGCTATTTCGAATACTTGATTATTTGAATGGATTACCATTCAAATACAAAGTAAGTTCATTAATTTAAAATTAGATTATTATCTGAAACGCAATAGTTAATTTTGTGCAGACAAGTACACAAAACTACATAATTTAAATATTTTCCATTATTCTATGCATTTTTTAATAAAACTATTTGAAATAGAGAATAATTTAATTATATATTTCTAAAAGGCATTCACAAAAGAAAAAGAAATTTCATTCTTTGACTCTCATTATACTACCAGTTAATTCTCATCAATTTATTCATGAAAACGACTACTCGACTGATTTTGCTTTCTCTGTCTGAGAAATTAAATAACTGAATTGCATTATAATTCTCCTAATTTCCATAGAAATTAAATTTTCTTTCCATAGTGAAATATATCTAAGAACATTTCAGCTAGGATATTAATGTTTTTCGATTACAAGTGTTATTTTAAAGCTAAGTTAACAAAGTAAAATTTTTATGTCAGACAAACGTAAATTATTCTAACAAAGCTGAAGATAACAGGAAAAAAGTATTTACTAAATATATAAATAATTAAAATATTGTGAAGGCCCCTAGCAAACTCATATCTGTTAGTTTTTTAATCTTATAGTAATAAATTTTAAAATGGAATCGAGAAAATGAAGAAAAAACACTAAGAACTTAAATCGATAAATGTATTAAAGGATACATTACATCTTTTACAATGCGTTATATTATGCTATTGGAATCGTGACAGTGACAATCCCATAAGAAAAGTTTTTTTAGAAACAGGCTTTCTATTTTTTTTTAGAAGAAGGAGAAAAATGTTTTATACGGAAATATACTAATCATCGAAATCGTAATGGTTTGAGGAGCGTGTTATGTTCTATGTAAGTTGCATTTTAATTACATTATAATACATTTAAAATTTTTTAATGAATGCTTTGGAATATTCTGTCATATGACATACATTGTAGGTTAATTACTTTACTAGTATTCTTTTCAGCCTATTTGGTTTGGCTTTAGATCCAAAATTCCGGAAAAAATCACTTTTTCAATTACTAGCGATTTTACAGTATTTTTTTATATATCTTACTTTAAAGAAACAAATTTACTATGAAATATAGAGCTTAAGAACAAAATTGTAAGGGTTTAGCGAGGTGTTATATTGTAGAGAAATTTGAATTTTAATCCCTATTATACATTTTAAATTTTTTTAATGAATGCTTTAGAATATTCTGTCTATGACATACATTGTAGGTTAATTACTTTAGTATTCTTTTCAGCTATTATGATTTTGCTTTAGACTCCAAAATTTCAGCAAAAATCTACTTTTCATCAATTATTAAATATTTTTTACAGTATTTTATTGTATCTCTTACTTTTCAGTCTTTTGATATATTTCCAACTCATTATTACCAAAAAATTATTAAACTTCCAATCAATTATTTTTTTCAGACTATTATCAGATCGCCCTCTCTATAAAAATATTTGAATTAAAAGTAAATCGATTAATTGACTGCTTTGTTCTCAAATATTAAAATAATAAATTTTCGGGAACACTTCTTGCACAATACGACTTTTAACAAAAATATTACTTGAGAATTATCTTCACGATATTTTGCATTGCATAATATCGGATGGGGTGTGAAGATATCTGTACAATATCTTATTAATAGCGTAAATGTGTAAAATTTCAGACTTATATCTCAGAAAGTGAGTGAGTAATTGATTGCACAAATTCCCATAATTACAAACGTGGAAATTTTTCATTTTCTGTTGATGGAATTTTTGTATTAGAATGTCGAATTTTCACAGGGAAGATTTCCTATTTGACGCGCAAAAAACTATTACTGCGGTATCTTCACGATATTTTGCGGCATTAATAATATCGGATAACGGTGTGAAGATATCGTTTAATATCTTGTGCTAATAGGGAAATCTGCTCTGAAATTTCAGACCTCCATTATCTCAGAAAGAGCTTATTACGTAACT
>BGPR01006020.1:33156-81608 GCA_013235015.1 Araneus ventricosus | reverse complement strand
ATTGTAATGATAAAGTACTTCGTTTATACGTCGCAAAGCTCCGGTTAAAAGTCGTTTTCCCACTTTCTAAAACGATAAACATTTCTTCCTTTCTAGTACAGTCAATTTTGGATAATTCGAACTTGTTTAATTCTGGATAATTCGAAATTTTTTTCGGTCCCTAGAATTCTGTATTAAAATAATGTTAAAAAATCGTGTATAATTCGAATTTTATTTTGGATAATTCGGAGTTTTCGAACGAATGCCCTTAAAATATTACGGTAAAATTGTTCCTGAGATTTTTCTCAGCTAAGGTGCATTATTTATTTTATCGGTCTTTCTAAGGAAAATAAAAGCGAGGGTTGGAATGTGGGGATTTCCGAGGATTTTTCTGTCCACTCTCTATTGTTACCTTCCCTACTGCATTGAATATTGATTAGTCATCCAAAGCCTGTCTGCATTTTCCGAGAAAAGACTTGGACACACCCCTTCGGCAGGAGAATCTGCTTGTTGAAAGGATCGAAGCTTTTTTTCTCCAGAAGTGCATTTCTTCTGTTTGAAAGAATATATGTAATTCGAATTTTTGGATATTTCGAACTTTTCCTCTGGTCCCTTCAACTTCGAATTATCCAAGTTTGACTGTAGTTGAACTGTGATAAAGACACCATGATATTATTCACAATGGATGAATGAATGGAAGACAAATTGTCTGGTGCTAATTTAAGCGTTGATGAAGAAGTCATTCCACCTCCCTGTAAAGACGCAGTGGACTCCACTGAAAAACTTCGAACTTATTTCTTTTTCTCAAAAGAATGGTGAAAAATCTTTCGATGAAATTAATTTAATTCATAATGCTGTACACAATCAGCAAACTATTAAAGATTGTTTTGATTAAATGCGTGCGTATAAATCGTATAAGATATGTATAATACTCAAGATATGCAATAAAGGAAGGATAGGTTTATTATTTAAGGAAAGGTATGATTTTTCTCACTTTTAGGATAAATGTAATAATTACAAAATTTAATTATTGATTTCCATACTATATAGTATTATATTATTACTATCTTAAAAACTTTAAAATTATTACTTTTAAACGAATTTGCATCAGTAGCATTCAATTACTAATATAATAGCCCAGGTCTGTCTCTCGGTAATGCTCTGACATCACCAACAATGAAACTCGCACCATAGCACTGCGAGACGTTAAACAGCATTATTTCTTTGATAGAGAACCTAATTTTCGATAATTTTAAATTTAAAAGAGTAATTGTCGTTCTAATTTCAAATTCAATAGCTCTAAAATAGTGAAATAAAATTTGCTATCGATTGATATAAAATTTATCTCGCTATGATCAATAGTTCCCGAGAAATTTTAAATTATATTAATCCTATATTTCAAATTAATTTCCGTATTTCAATAGAAAGTAGTAAATGACGTCAGTGGTATATCATTATTTATTGCAATCGTGATGATATAATTCGATAATATTTTTTGGCAACGTTTGACAAGCAGAGAAAAGAATTCCTTTGAAATGTTAACTTTTGACTTCGTTTAACAAGCTGAGAATTTCATGGTTATTGAATTATAATAAAATTGTTAAACAACGAAAAATTTTTCACACGGAATATTGTTTACCAAGATGTTTTCTGAATAAAGAAATATATACATAATACGAAAAATAAAAAAAAATACTTCCTGTCATAAAACATATATTTATTTTATTTGTTTTCAATCAATGTTAAACATTTCTATCGCATATATATCTATTTAAACATGTAAAATTTAACGGAAAATCTCTCGAATGAAGATGAAATTTGCACCGGTCATACTATGACGGGTGATTTTCTAGTTTTTTTACTTATAATTAATAAGCAATAATTACTTTTTCCTCAGATTGCTTCCATCGACTTTGTCAGATTACGTGACCCCATTCTACATAAGTACAGTAGAACCTCTTCAGTACGTTATCCAAGAGACAGCTTCAGGCAGTCGTATTGTCGGATCTTGGTTAGAAATTAGATAACTGTTATCTTTAATTGTGTAAGATAATGGTATAGATAGACTTTTTAACGATATTTCATAATAATTTTAGTATATTATTACGCTTATAATTTCAAACGATGTTCAGGAATTTTAAAATATTTTAAAGTTTAAGAAATTTTAAAATTTGAATAGTACAGCAACATTTAGTGGTTACTGCAACACTTTTATTGCTATAATCTTTCTTGATTAACCATATATTCACGGTTACTCCTTTTCACTTGCATTTTTATCAGAGTATATTGCGATGTCCTTATTCGATATATTGCGATATTTTTTTTTATAAATTTATTACGATTGATAGAAATTTAAACTATTACCCTTCATTGGAATAGCCCTTCTTGGTTTTTTAGAACTTTTATTTATCTTCGCTTGTTTGTGATAAGAAGACTGATTTTAGTTTTAAAGGATGGCTTGTAAAGATTTGCAATCGAATTTTCAACTCATTTCTTAATCTGCTAGAATTTTCAAATTCTGTACAGCTGTGTAGCCTTATATTAATATATTGCAATATTTTTGATAATTTTATTACAATAGATAAATAGGAGGCGACCAACATATACCAAGTATTTAAAAAACTTTTATTTGAAGTACGAGATGTATAGAATTACTGGTAAATAGGCTATAAAAAACATATTTTTTATTTTATAAACCCATATTACTCCTTTTCTGTAGAAGTCCTAGAAACAAAAAAATTATAAAATAATAAGTTAGAATATTATTTTGATTCACTAATGGCAATCAAAAATTATTTTAAGTTGTAAATAATTAATTTAAATTGTAATGATTTTGCAAAATACAGATAAAATCGATATTTAGACCATCACATTCTTTAAAATTATTTCTCAAAATAATGTTTAATATAAATAGCAAAGAGCACTTGATATTTATGTATTAACAATATTAGTTAATCCGGTTGTGAAAAATCTAGAACTTGTTTTTATTTTTTGTTTTCTTATTCTAAGCCTTGAGGTTGAATGCTTTACCAAGATGTCAGAATTTTTTGTGTTCATGCCATTCCTAAAGTGGGACAAACGTCCAAGCAAATGTTGGCCAGCACTTTTGAAGTGGCTATCGTTATTTTAATTGTACTTCTTGGTTTTCATTTCTTTCTGTGAAGCTTCGAAGGAAAAGTAGGAATTTTAATTTTGTTTCGAAAAACATTCTGCTAATTTCTATTGTCACGACGTTCGATTTTGTATTCTGATTATTAAATCACTTTGACTTGATTTATATCCTCAAAAGAGCCTTTCTTTTAGGCGCCGCACTATCGAATATCTGCGATGTTAAAAAGATGTTTTTTAACATTGAAGTGAATTAGAATGGAACAGGACTAAGGCAAAACGATGTATCGAAAGAATTAAATATTAATATTTGTAAGGGAAACATGAAAATACAGTATTACTAATAAAATAGCCCTGATTTGTCTCTCACTGATGCGGTAACGCTCTGACGTCACCAACAATAAAGCTCGCGCCATAGCACTGCGAGGCGTTAAACAGCATTATTTCTTTGTTAGAGAACCTAAATTTCAGTCAATTTAAATTTAAAAGAGTAATTGAGTTCTAATTTCAAATTCAGTAGCTCTAAAATAGTGAAATAAAATTTGCAATCCATTTATATAAAATTTATCTCGCTATGATCCATAGTTCCCGAGTAATTTAAATTATATTAATCACATATTTTAAATTAATTTCCGTTTTTTAATAGAAAGTAGTAAATTACGTCAGTGGTATATTATGAGCGTGATATAGCTTGGACGCCAGAATGCATCTCATTATTTACTGCAATCGTGATGATATAATTTGATAATATTTTTTGGCAACGTTTGACAAGCAGAGAAGTGCTTTGCTTTGATTAAAATTTCGAAAAAGAATTCCTTTGAAATGTTAACTTTTGACTTACGTTTGACAAACTGAGAATTTCATGGTTATTGAATTATAATAAAATTGTTAAACAAAGAAAAATACTTCACCCTGAATGTTGTTTACCAAGAGGTGTTTTTGAATAAAGAAATATGTAAATAAAAAAATATTTCCATTAATATTCATAAAACATATGTTTATTTTATTTGTTTACAATCAATGTTAAACATTTATCTCGCATATATGTCTATTTAAACACGTCAAATTTGACGGGAAATCTTTCGAATGAAGAGGCAATTTGCACCAGTCATAACATGATGGGTGATTTTCTAGTTTGTAATAATCAAAGTCGGTTCGTAAAATTTCGATTATACGTCCTTTAATTTATACGTTGTTTTACGTCAGTCCCTTGAAAGACGTATAAAAGGTGCTTTACTGTTCTTAATATTACTTTGTTTTGAAATTTACGTTGAAGAAGTAATTTCTGTGAGTGTATGAAGCATTTTCAGAAGAATCCCTACAAATTAGGAGTCAGGCAATTAGGGTTAACAATGTCAAATCGCCAATAGGAAAGAGATTTCAGATACTTCTATCTTATTTTTTTGGATACTAGTCGTTCCTCTGCTCAAAGGCACTATCATTTTTTACCTCATTTTATTAGTGACTCTTATGTAAAAGTCGAAGCGAAGACCTCGCCATTTTTCTTTTGTAGTTTACATAATCCTTTCAATAAACTGCTATCTGAAGTTTATAAAATTTTAACTTGAAATTTCAATATTCCTCAGATTAAACTTGCTATTTTAAATGCTATAAAGCAACAAATGCTTTTATAAATGAAATTTCAGAAAACTATCGTCAACGCTTTGTAATATATTGAAAAAATGCGAAAAGAAACTAAAACCATCAAAATGGAAGTCTTAAAATTAACCAACATCTATGACAAAAACATATTACAGAGCTCGAATAATTTGTGTATAAATGAAGCTGAACTGTACAAGTGATAACAGCTTAAATAAATATAAAGAGATAATAACGGAAAGCTCAGAAATATTGATGGTTTATTTCTTCTTTTCAAAAAATTTAGATTGTAGGATGGTTATAGAGTTTTATTTTATTTAAAAATATCTACTTACTATCAAAGAAGTTTAGATTATAGAATATTCAATTTTTTAAATGATTCAGACAAATCAAAATTTTTCAAAACCATAATTCTCATAAAAATACAATCACGCAATGTTCGAATAAGAATGATCATTTGTTAAGTTCGAAAAATATTGATGTAAAAATATCACGTAAGCTTTTAACTATAAATATTCTATTAAATCTGTAGATTGCAATAGACCAAAAACGTCGTATGATGAATTTACAATAAAGATGCAAGTGCCTCGCATTATTAACTGGTTGACTTTTCAAATTTTTTTCTTGTTTGAATAGCATTTGCTCTTAGTTGCATCTTTCAAAAACCAAAACCTTTAAAACATTCCCAACAAGTTAAAAATTATGTATCAAAGCAGAACATTTCATTCTTATAACTACACAGAAGATGAAAAATATAGCATTGCCTGTCTAAGACATTTATCTATCGTTCTAGTTTAAATGGAAAAGTGACAAAAAACGATAATTTCTCGGCACGCGCACTTCCCACAGCTTTTACTGCACCGATCTTCCAACACCTCTTCCTTACGCCCCTGCTTAGGGCGCCGCCCTGGTGGCCATCCTTCGTAACTAAGCCACACCACAGAGAGATACTCTGGCGTAAAAAGCTAAAAAATCCGGCTACGGTGTTTACTATCCCTTCTTGGTGAAAAAGCCGGACATGCCGACTTAACCGGGGCGGCCGCACTCAGCCGCCCGACCGTCGGTAAGTGCCCCTTTTCCACTCTTTATTTCTATTCTTCCTCAGCCCGGTTTTCCCGACCGGTATTGTTTGTTGGAATTTCATACTGGGGGAGGGGGAATTTCCAGCAGCTGTCTCCGAAGGGGAGGGGGCGGGCAGAATTTTCGAACGTTCGAAAGGGGGGTAGCACCGCAAACTGTCATGGCCGCCCTGGCAGTGGCGCTGTCGGTGAAACTGGAGAGTTCATTTTCGGGTCTACCTGCGAGCTGAAAACTATCGTCTGGCTGGTGTTCGAAAAAAGGGTTTCGCTTGGGAAATTCATTCCAGAATCGTTTGCTGGTCCCTCCCAGATATCATTTCCCTGGATCGTCCTGCTCGAATTTGTGTTTTTGGTACTGTGCTGATAGTTTGTTTTTTTGGAATACATATTTCCGGATAACTGTGAAATTGGATATTGGATTTTATTGTTTGTGTCATCAGATACCGGAAGTGCAGGTATGTGCTCGATGGAATGTTGTCTTATCTTTTGTTTAACACTGAAAATAAAGCATACGGCAACATTTTAAAGATTGTAACAGTGTGCAGAGAAGTTAAATCGATTAAGACTACATAGGTAACATTTACAATCAAAATATTTCATCCAAAATTATTTATTAATGAAAAAGGAAGGGATTCTCTTTTTTGTTATTAAAATGGATCGGAATAAATTCGTATGTCGAAATATTTTCTTGTCATTTTAAATTGTAAGACAATTTTACATCTATGTAAGAGGTAAAAAAATTTAGATAGTTTGATTTTCACTAATTTTTTCATGGCGTTCTTAATTGATTTAATAAGAAATTTCCTACTTTCCGAAATTAAATAAATTTTGGTTAAAATTTCAAGATTTAGTACAAAAATATTTCGCTGACCTTAAAAATGACTTTCTAACAAAATTGGCACTACATTTATATAGCTGATTTATTAAATTGTTCTTAACTGGTTTTGAGAAGAGAATTTTTAATTTAAATTTTAAACGAAAATTTTTTTCATGCTGATAGAAAAAATTTATTGGCATAAAGTCAAAGATGTAGAATTATAAACTGGTTAAAGCAATATTAATTTTTTAAAAACTTAAAACACTGTTAAAACTGTTGTTAAATTGAGTTTTCTTTATAATTTGTTTGTGTAAAAATTTAAATGACGGTTTTAATTTAAAATGAAAAAAAGAAAAAAACAAAAAAATTATAAAGGCGGAAAATTTTCACTTTTATTATAAATAATAATTTTTTTTATCATTTATAACAAAAATGAAAATTTCTTGATACTTTTCTTTAGATTCTACAGGTTTTCATTAAAATTGAACATCAAAACATGGAAATGGAAGTTGGCGAGTTCTTTTTTGATTTTTCATA
Source organism: Araneus ventricosus (assembly GCA_013235015.1). NCBI lineage: Eukaryota > Metazoa > Arthropoda > Arachnida > Araneae > Araneidae > Araneus > Araneus ventricosus. Next base: position 74,489 of record BGPR01006020.1, on the reverse strand, counting down.
AATATCATGTCCTCCCAAAAGAAATTAATTTAATTTCCTATTAGTAAAACTGGTCTGGCAATTTGATTTTAAGATAAGAACACCAGAAAAATGCATCAAACACCAAAATTTACTATGTACGTAAATCTATTTTAAAATATTTTATTTTTCGAACTTTAAAATGCGTCATCAGGTTCATTTAATTCTTCGCTTTTATTTGTATTTTGATAAGAAGTATTAAATAGAAAATATAAATTTTAGAATTAATATTTTACCATCAATAATTTAAAAAAGTGTTTTGATGAAATTTTATAAAGAAATGATTCTCGATTCATTTATTTATTTACTAGCAGATATCACTTTTGATTTTAATGAATAAATCACATTTGAAAATATTTTTTCGGATACAAATAAGGTAAAGCTTAACTAGTTATAATTTTAATTTTTTAAAATTCTAAATTGATTTTGCTTTAAAACTGTTAAGATTGATGTTTTTTTGCATATAAATCAAAAAACAAATGTTATGAATTGGGTTTCAGATTATATCATTTAAAAGTTAGAGAGAGAAGAAAGTGAATTGAAATATAAATAAGTGAAAATTGAAATTTTAAATACAAAAGCTCTTATGTAGTTAACAGTTGTAAAGCAATTTCATTGTTGAAACAAATAAATGCATAATTTCAGTCAGTTTTGCTTACTCAAAGATTATGATTGGTTACTTCTGCAAATTTTGATACACTTCATAAATTGCGAAATTTAAATTTAAGATATAAAAATTCTTACATTCCATATATTTTCAGGACAATTTTATTGTCTATTGAATAAAAATACATAATTTGTGTTAAATTTGATTGTGCGTGAATTGGGATTGAATACTCTTATAAATCTGAAAACTCTCTACAAATTATTTGCGTTTGCTTTCCATTCTAAAATTGACAGCCTTACAAGTGCTGCGAATAAATATATTTGAAATTTCTCATTTTCATAATGTATTGAAAAGGTTCTGATGGTAACTATAAGCTTTTAAATTATTTTTAAAATCATCGAGTTTAATTACTTTTGTGCAAAATTTCTGTCGATTTCATAGTATTCTTCCTTATTATGTTACTTTAATTAACAGTTCAGTTACCTTCATTTTTAGTATTATTGTATCATTTTTAAGAACTGACCATTTTTAAGAATGAAATTAATTCCCTCATGAATATGAAAGTTTAGGTTGTAAATATTTTGATAACAATTTTGATCATTGTTGAAAATTTTGATTAAGCATTTTAATATACAATCGAAAGTTATAACGTTATAAATTTTATATATAGACGTATATAAAAATATAAGTTAAGAAGTTCAAACATTGACGAATATACAATTAAAAAAGATTAGACACAGTTCGCATCTTAAATTGTGCTTGCTTAATTATCAGAAAGTGATTACACTGAACTAGTTTTGAAATAATTTAGATTTTTAAAAATACATATGCTGGAAATATGCATATATGTATTATTTGTAATTATACTTTTCAAAATATCGTGAAGTTAAACATTTCTTAGAATCGTGCTTTGAAATTTGAATAACAGCCACTTTGATTTAAAAATAATATATATTTAAACCTTAGTTACCCAAAATGTTTTCTTTTTAACATGTTCAATTAAGTTTATATAGCAGTTTATTAAGCACATTTTAACTCTAGTTTCCGAATATTCGATTTTCCTAACATGTCAGATTTAGTTTGTATAGTAGTCTATTAATTGTATTTAAACTCCAGTTAACAAAAATTGGATTTTTTAAATGTCAAATTCAGTTTCTAGAGAGTTTGGATACTGTCTAAAGTTGTTTGCAGAGATAGTAATGAAAGCGGGTTCATTTTTTAAAAAGAATGGCAGAAAGAATATTTACAACAGAGAAGCTTAAAAATCGTTTGCTAATTTTAGTAGTTACTGAAAATTCCGCAGAAATGACAATAAATCGTGAAATTTATCTCTATGAAACGTATGTAGTTTTTCAATTGAAAATTTATAATTAAATTTAAGAAAGGATGAATTTTTTTCAAAAAGATATTATTTCCAGAATTATGAAAAAAGTTCTAATTACAGGTTCTATAAACTTGTATTTATCAATCATGCATTTATTTAGAAGTTTTCAGCAAGCGACTTGACAGTTGCGAAACAATCTTCATCTCAATTCTTCATCGCAGAAAACTTCCTCATTTCTGTTCTTTCACAAAGGTCATGTTACCATGAAAGAAGCAAGACGTAATTCCTGCTTTCACCATTTCACCAGGCTTGTTTTATATTTTTTTTTCTCCACAGTCTTTTGGCAGTGCTATCAATCCCATTGTTGGGACGTTTCTAGTCATCCGTGAAAAAGTAGATAATGTAGGTGGGAAATGTTTGAAAGAGTGTTAGATTTCGATTTTTTCTCGCTTCAGTGAAGTTGTTTACTGTGTCGTAGGAATCGAAACGCAGAAAAACTGGTATTACAGAATTTCTTCTTGATGTGTTGGCGATGACTTAAAACTCTTATTTATACTGTTCATATTGAAGGAGAATTTGACTGGTGTTATTGATTTAAATGCATTAGATTTTTTCCTGAACTTTACTTGTGACAAAATTGTGCTAGTACACAAAGCATTAATAGTTATTCAGCTATATAGCCATCATCAATCTAACAAACGAAAATGATTATTCAAGTGCTTATCATATTCAGTAAAACGTCTTTAACCGTCACTCGTTTAACCGTCAGTTTCTGTTATATGTCATCATTTAAAAAGTAAAAAGTGACATAGGTTTAAAGTACTACAATGCATACACAAAGTATTAATAGTCATTCAGTTATTTAGCCGTCATTAATCTAACATACGACATTGATTATTCAAGTGCTTATCATATTCAGTAAAACTTCGATTAACCGTCAGTTTCTGTTATATGTCATCATTTAAAAAGTAAAAAGTAACATAGGTTTAAAGTACTACAATACATACACAAAGCATTAATAGTCATTCAGTTATCTAGCCATCATCAATCCAACAAACAAAATTGATTATTCAAGTGCTTATCATATTCAGTAAAATTTGGACTAACCGTCACTCGTTTAACCGTCAGGGTCTATTATATGCCATCATTTAAAAAGTAACATAGGTTTAAAGTACTACAATACATTTATGTACATTACTACTCTTACACTGAAGTTTAAATTGATCTTTTTGTAAAATTAAATACAACATGTATATATTATTCACTTTTAAAGAATTTTATTTTCACTTTCGCCCCAATCCAGCAATGAAATCACGTTCTTGTACATATTAATTAGGAGAGTTATGATCCGGATGGTGACGGTTAATTGAAATTTTACTGTATGGAATCATAAAACAATGTGCTTTCACGTACTTTTTCAAAATTTTCAAACAGAAAAATCAGTTTTCACAGGAAAATTTCACTGTTAAGGCGACTGTGTTTCTTAGGGAGTGAGAATTATCCTGCAATTTGCTGCTTAATAAATATAGTGGGACTTGGCTAATTCGAAAGTTTTTAATTGAGATACATCAGTGATTCGAATTTTATCTTGCTGAAATAGTGTAAAAGAACTATTTTTCTGAATTATCGAAAGTGAATTATTTATTAAGGCATTTAATTCACTGAAGGCCTTTCATTTATTGTTGTATTCAGCCAAAAAAGCAGCAAAAAAATTTTGAATCATAATCCTTTTGAACTTTTACTGTACAATTTTTGTATTCGAAGCAAAATAATATTCATTTATTAAAATTATTTATTTAAAAAATAATAAACATTTTTAATAATAATTATTATATATCATTTCATTCGTTAAGATTGCTTTTATGCTTAATTATTAACTATGAAATATTTATTAAAACTGTCAAATATTAAAAATAAATCTTTACTCTCATTTATAGTTTAAAAAATGTCGTTTTCTCTTTTTGTGCACATTTTTCGATTCACTTTTTCTTATTCCGAATTTCTGGATAGATCTAAATTTTATTGAGGTTCCGTTTGCTTAGAGTGAGCCAATTTCCACTGCAGTTTGATTGATGATGCATATTTCGAATCTATAACTACAGTAGAACCTCTGGAATCCGAACCCCAGAAATCCGAAATTTCGGATAATCGGAACATATCTTGTAATTTTCGGAACAATTTTTATTAAAAAATGAAAGAAGAAGTAACAATTAGGAATCAGAAACAAAGCTAATATTTATTTCTAACTTAAAAGAAACATTTGAATTTGTATTTAAGAATGAATGCAGCACCTTAATTAGTAGAAACAAAATCGGTTGTCTTCTTTTGACGTAAGGAACTAAACCTGCTTGAAGATGCGAATCACAGCTCTTTCCGTACTCTTTCACAGAGTACCCAAAGTCCATACTCTTCTGCATTTGATATATCAAGAGTATTTTACCCAATTTTCTGGAATCCTAACAGAAGTCATCCCCAATTAGTTCAGATCTCCGCAGTTCTACTCTATCTAGTAGATCTAGATGTTGAAAAGGAATAAAATCCTTTGTATAGTAAACGATACATGCTGCGCTTCAGGACGATACATTTTGGCCTCAATTATACTTTCATTCATTGTCATGCATGGTATTTAAATGGGTGTTATAAACTCGGTTTGCATTTTATAGTACAATCAACTTTCCCTAAGATTGAAGTGCTGAAAACACTGTTTCCATATAACACAGTGTAAACTTTGCAACAGCCTTCCTGTAACACGGGTTTCACGTAGTTTAACATATCAAACATAGGTTTCGCATATGGCAAGAATATCCTAATCAAATTGTTCTTTTCTATGTTTTAATTATTGATACTATACATATTAATTTCTAGTGTTTTTGTCATGATCGGGTTTTTTTGACTTTTGCATTTTAATTTTTCTTATGTTTATTTTAGTTTTGATGTATGGAGTTTCAACAAACTCTTCAATAAATGAGATTTTCTTTATGCTAAAGAGCAGTATCTTTGCTGTGATAAGACTTTACATAGTGGGTTTCAGTATAACGCAAAACACATTATCTGATCTGTATTATTTTTCGTAATATGGTTTTGATATAACGTGGTATTTACCTTTCATTTTTTAGGGAATTTCAATAAACTCTGCAATAAATGAGATTTTTTTCGCGTATTAAAATAATATGCTAAAGAACAATAGCGTATCTCTTATATGACTTCACATAGCTAACTTCAATATAATACGAAGATCATTACATGATCTGTGCAATTTTTAATCTTCTCATAATGTGGTTTTGATATAACTTTGTACCTTTATAACACGATTTAGAAAATCGAATTTTTTATAATATGATAGAAGGATCACATTCTCTGAATCTGCATTAATTCTAATTTTCGCTTAGGACGGCGCCGATACAACACGGCATGTATGTCTAGAGTTATAGAAGAGTTAAATGCTAATAAAACAAAGAGATAATGTGTTATAATTAATAATGAACATAAGAAAATCTGTAAATATTGTCCTGAACATGAGGATTATTTATTAACTATGCATGTATTTTCAGTTTTTCCCCCATACTTTATATTTTTGTTAAGCACAATGATATTTCATGCCTGTTCACTAAACAAACTCTTTATCGGGAAGTTAAGTTGTAAGGCAATTAAAAAAATGCTAGTTTTTTTTCTCACTTTTCCGTTTCTCATAAACAGTTGATTCACAGATTAATGTCTTAAGTTCTCACTAAACCACAGTATATCAAGGACTTAAGCTATTTTACATTCTTTTTAAAAATGGATATTTTTCTCTTATGGTAAAATATTTAAATTCTTTTGCTAAGAAAAGAAATTTAACAAACAGGAGTTGTTTTGAGAAAGCTGTAATACATTTACTTAACGATTGTTTTCCACCCACAAAAGGACAACAGAAATGATATATACAATATATTACTATGGAATGCATAGCTGATAAAGAATTGCATTAGCAAATTAAATCCAAAATAATATAAACTGTTTTCAATTATAATTTAATATATACAGGGTGTCCCTGAAACTTTACTCTGATTTCGAACGCTCGTATGGTCTTTATTGTTAATATGCTTACAAGTTTAATAATTTGCAGAGATACATAAAAGTTTATCAAGCTACATTTCAGATATTTAATATGAACTGTAGGTCACACGCAAAATGTCTAACATAGTATCTTCCTTATTCACCATCCATGGTTAAACCATGATCAGCAGTTAAATGATGGTTCTGCCATGATAATGCGAAAGTTAACCGAAATGCGTCGCCAAATGTATACAATAGCGGGTTGCTATTTTGGCATGGTATCTCAATTTCTCGGTTGTTGTCGGTTTTTAAAATTACCCTCACCCTTCGAGCCAAAAGAGTTTCTCGCCAACTCGCCAGTTAGGGTATAACATCCAGCCTATCATCTCGGTCAGCATTCGCTTGTTCGTGTAAATTCTAATTTAACCTCTGATCATGGTTTAACCATGGATGTTGAATAAGGCCGCAAGTCTTCTACTTTTCTGTCCGTACCTGTTTCTAAAATCTTTTTACATCAAGATATTATGAACTTTTCATCTAATTTCTTCCCACGCGTTTTCCACGGTGAGTTTGGAACTCACACTGGACCGTTTTTGATGATTCTGTCGCAGCCAGTTCTAAGACGCAGTTTCCGTTTTTCCTTTTCTTCCTGTAGAAGACATATGTCGAGATTAAGCAGCAGCAGCGCCACTTGTGACGAACTTGCATACTAATTTCACACTGCAAGAAAAAGTAGACAATGGGTTCAACTCATCTGCAAAAGAAAATCATCGTCAGTAAGAAATATTTAACAGAAATAATAAGAACACTATGAAATCTGGGTAAAGATTATAGGAACAACCTGTCTTTCTTGCGTTTACAAACTCAGAAGAAATTAGTTTTTAAAAAATACTTCAGAACAGGAATAGTTCAGAAATTAGGATAATCTTTATGGGAATCTGACCCTATATATCTATCAACTTGTAAATTGCATTCACAAGTTTGCATTCACAACTTGTAAATTGCACTTACGAGTTGAGAAAATGTTATATATTAAAAATGATTCAGGTCGCATATCAAAAATTACATTTGGTTGAAATCCACTTGTCGGTACCCTTTCATGTCGCCACCGAATGCCAAAACATGATATCGTCGCTTAAAATTAACACCACCTGTCTCATTTTTTTTAATTTCAAAGAGGAAGAAAATACTCAATTTTTCGCAACCAATAACGAACATTTCTGAATGTTTTTCACATCTAGTAGGAACATGCCGTCTCAAGTTTATATCAGATGTTAAAAAATTTCTGAAACATTCGTTATTGGTTGCGAAAAATTGAGTATTTTCTTCCTCTTTGAAATTAAAAAAAATTGAGACAGGTGGGGTTAATTTTAAGCGACGATATATGCTATGGTAAACAGAAAAAATACAACCTACGAAGGTTCAAAAGTAAATAAAATCTATGAACTCTCTTTTAAAAACGAAAATTCTCTAAAACTTTAAGCAGTTAATCTTTAACTATGACCACTTCATTGCAATGTTTACTTTAACAGCCATCTTAGTTTTTTGGCCTTGGCATGTGTTGGCGATGTGAAGGTGTACCGACTAGTGGATTTCAATCAAATGGAATTTTGGATATACAACTTTTTCCACTTTCAGTGACAAAATGCCATCATAATCAAATAATTTTTGCATTTGTAAGATACAAACGTGAAATGCCTTCCTTTTATCATTTTTGCCAGAGAGATTTTAAATATTGCGCATGAATTTTTGTATTGCTCAGCTAAAGGGAAAACAGAAAAAACGCCAGTGACCGATTTTTAAATCTTGTTGTAAGTTGAAATGCCAAGCATGAATGCCATAGCGGAAATAAATACCGAAGTTGAAAACTTATTTTGATAATTTCTTTAGGAAAACAGCCTGATCAAGTTTATTCTTAGATAATTGGTTGTTGAATTAAACTAAATATGTTAAAAATATAATTGGTGAAAGATATAATAATTATTTCAATATACAACTATCACTACAAAAAGAATACTCTATATGAAAAATGATTTCATTATTACTATTTTTTGTCAGCATTAAGCGTTCAATGCAACAACCAATTAGGTGTATGACATCATTATGCCTGCTAATATAAATAATTGGGTAACTAGGGTTTTTTGCCCTTAATTATTCGAGAGTGGGACATAGCAAGGTGGCATGCTTGTCACGGTACTCATTTTGTTATTGAGTGACACTCCTATTAGGGGTAACTAATCCTGAAAAGTTTTATAACGATATTTTTATAAATAAGTTATCATTTAATGATGAATGATGTAAGACAGATACATTTAAGCATATTACACACATGAAATCAGAAGAGCAAGTGAGTCATTATGTGCATGTAATTAATGGGTAACATGTCCTCTCGATATGAAAATTCGAATGCCATTTTGTTTGGAATGATTCTTTTGCTTAATGACGAGGTATGTAATAAAAAGCATATTAATGTCTTCGCTCTGTACTTTTAAATAAAAGGTGATCGATTTGTCCCTCCGAGCGGCGCAAACGTCTTTTTCCGTTTTCCATGTTCAGTTCAAAAGCAGTCTGCTCGTATTTATATTTTCTTAAACAATCATGGATAAAATATTCTTAAGATTTCAGAGCTATAATTAAATACAATAAAGATCGATTAATTTATTTTAAAAGCTGAGTTTTATAACCTGATAGCCAAAAGTTCAGAATAATTGGGCGCTCAGAGGGTTAATCTATAAATTAGCTTTTAAAAATGATCACTGAAAAATGAAAAAGAAATTTAAAATCTGGGATTTGGAAAGAAACTTAATATGATTGAATTTGGATCGTATCTTACAAGGAATGGCGTACTTAAAATTTCAGTAATAGTTTGTTTAAAAAGTATTCTAAATTTTATATAACATTTTCAGGAAAAGAAACCAGTATATGATGAATCATCAAGATATAGAACAATAACAGAGAATTTCTCGTGCGGTCTTACCAGTTATTAACAATTTGCATTGAAATAATAATATTTTTGTCTGTAATTACTAATATAATAGCCCAGATCCTCCGGTAACGCTCTGACGTCACCAACAATAAAACTCGCGCACTGCGAGACGTTAAACAGCATTATTTCATTGTTAGAGAACCTAAATTTCAGTCATTTTAAATTTAAAAGAGTAATTGTCGTTCTAATTTCAAATTTAATAGCTCTAAAATAGTGAAATAAAATTTTCTATCGATTGATATAAAATTTATCTCGCCATGATCAATAGTTCCCGATAAATTTTAAATTATATTAATCCTATATTTCAAATTAATTTCTGTTTTTCAATAGAAAGTAGTAAGTTACGTCAGTGGTATATCATGCGCGTGATATAGTTTGGACGCCAAATTGTATCTGAATGCAATCGTGGCGATGTTGTTTTCTTACCAAGAATTAAATTAGCCACCAATGATGTGAATCTACCATTCATTCTCAACCGCCGCCAGTTCCCGTTTCTTCCAGCTTACACGATGACTATCAACAAATCACAGGGGCAAACTTTCGATCTTGTTGGAATTTACCTCGATGAGCCTGTCTTTTCACATGGACAGTTCTATGTTGAACTTTCAAGGTCTAGGATTCCCAATCACGTTAAAATTTACACAAAGACATCTGAAGTACAAGGAAAATTATTAAACAACGAGAAATGCTTCACACGGAATGTTGTTTACCAAGAGGGTTTTTGAACAAAGAAATATTTAAATAATATGTAAATAAAAAAATATTTCCTGTCATAAAATATATATTTGTGTTATTTGTTTTCAATCAATATTAAACATTTCTCTCGCATATATATCTATTTAAACACGTCAAATTTGACGGGAAATCTCTCGAATGGAGAGGCAATTTGCACCCGTCAAACCATGATTGGTGATTTTCCAGTATAATAATAATTACAGAACAATTAAGCTTATGATTCTGCTCGTGCGGCCTTTTGCCCAACGGCCGAAATTTAATGATGCCTTTCAGTTCAAAAAGGTTCCCCATCCCTGATATAGAATACTTTGGGTAAGAATAAAAATATAATTATATACGTAATTATATATATCAAATAATTAATGGAACTCAAATTGTGTTAACATACAGCAACATGAAATTCAAAAATTTTCACCGAGTTGATGTCCCTCCCCACACAGACGCATAATAAACTATTAATAAATCTTTAACGTGGGTATTTCTATAGAGGATAGATAAACTAGAGCTATAAATTTTATTGAAGTACAAGCTTCATCACCGTATATTAAGAATTTAATCTCATTAATTACATTGTACAAATTCGGAATGCAAAAGTTTTTCAAATATTTCTAGTGACAGATATTTTATATTTCTCTTGCCTGTGATAAATGTTTTAAATTCTGGTTTCATTCATTATTGCACAGTTCTTTTAGCGAATATGTGGAAAGCTTTTTACAGACATATTGATTTTAATATTAAAGAAGTGTAATTTTTTTGACCGATAGACATAAAGAATGTATTCAAAGGTATTTACATATAATACGTTTTCAGAACGTTTAGCATTTAGTGTTCTTGAGTTTAACAGAAAACTCAGAATTCCATGTTATTTATGCTTAAAAATTATGTCAAGAATTTTAAAAAATAGCTTCTCTTTCTGAAACCAATAAAACTAAGCTTGAAAACAAAAAAGGGATTTCTTTCGTCTTATATTCTGAAATAAAAATATTTTATTAAGTTTCGGTGAAGGCATCGCAAATTCGAAGAATCAGCAGAAAAAATTTAGTGGTTAAACATTTTTAAATCCTTAATCTTTGCTTCTAATGCAGAAAAACTTATAAAAATTCAAAAGAGTTTATACATTAATAATTAAGACAGGTTAAAAAAATAATTAGAGCAGATTATTTCAGTTAATATATGGGAGATAAACTGTATGAAGGAAGAGTCAAATTTTAAATTAAATGCAGACATTATTAGATTTAATTCAAAACTTATGTTTAATCTAGGACATGTAATTCTTCTCCAGCAAACCGAATCGGAAAAAAGGGACAAACAGAACAAAGAAAGCAATGTTTGCCAAAGTGTTAATTTGATAGTGTATCGATAAATTTACAGGTTTACTAAATAAGCAAATATTCTTTTTTGATTTGCAACTACGATTCGGAGTACAGGCTGAAGGTATATTCTGACAAAAATGATTTAAAAAAAAGATATAAATGGGTGAGAAATAAGGATTCAACTATTAAAAATAATTTATGGCTTATATATCAATTTTTTAAAATCCGAATTACTAAATTTTATTAATTAATTATTTTTAAGGAACGTAGCTTTCATACAATTTGTACCTTGCAAGAATTGGTTGATAATTACTACTGCATTCAAAATCAAGTGTTAACACATCGATATCATTTCAGATAATTACATTAACTCGGTGAACACGTGGCCAGTTTTTACAATATTGCTGCAACGAATAAGAACTAAAGAAATAATAAAAGTGAGAAGGATTACACACTGTTGACGGTATAGAGGCATAATGAATAATGATATCTTAAATTTTGGAAAATCGTTTGCGTGCAGAAAGTTCGCTTCTTATTCCATAGAAATAACGAATAATTTTTAGAATAGAATAATTTTCTAAATTGAGCTTAAAAAAGTTAGGATAATGATTTTGAATATAATCAGTAGTTTGACTCTGTGATTCTAGAAAGCAAAAGTTTCTTTCTCTTTATAGGGAGTATATTATTACGAAGGACAAATAGCGCATATAAGGGGATTTATATGAAAATATTGCCTCTTTTTATCTTGTATTCTATAAAGCGCAGAAAGGTATCTGTTTTGGAAAAACAAAATTCAAATTTCTGCATTCATTATAGAATATAGAATCTTCTAACACGATGAAATGCAACTTTTAAATGTACAGCGAAAGAAACTCGATGGAATTTTCAGTCGTTTCATATTACACAATTATGCTGACCCGCCATATTTCTCCACAAGCAGTTTGTTAACGCATTTTATCGATTTGATGAGCAACAGAAAAACCCACCTTTGCTGATTCATTTGTAGGAAAATATAGCTGTGGAAATTAGGTTTTCCCCACTCTTACTTACAATGTCAGAAGTTAGCACTTGCGATGTCTGCCAAGCCTTTTTTACTTTCTCGTATACGAAGTCTGAAAAGAACAAGTACTGCAACCCTCAGAAATCTCTTGCTTGCGCTTTTGGACCTTCCGAAAGTAAGTTTCGTCGTGCTTTTTCACAAGGAAGCTTTATTACAAACAGAAACATACAATGGCATTACTAATATAATAGCCCAGATCCTCCGGTAACGCTCTGACGTCACCAACAATAAAACTCGCGCCATAGCACTGCGAGACGTTAAACAGCATTATTTCATTGTTAGAGGACTTAATTAAATTAAATTTAATTAAATTTCAGCATGCGTATAAATCGTATATGTATAATACTCAAGATATGCAATAAAGGAAGGATAGGTTTATTATTTAAGGAAAGGTAGGATTTTTCTCACTTTTATGGTAAATGCAGTAATTACAAAATTTAATTATACATTTCCATACTATATGGTATTATACTATTACTATCTTAAAAACCTTAAAATTATTATTTTCAAACGAATTTGCATCGGTAGTATTCAATTATTAATATAATAGCCCAGATCTGTCTCTTGGTAAAGCTCTGACGTCATCAACGATAAACCTCGTACCATAGCACTGCGAGACGTTAAACAGCATTATTTCATTGTTAGAGAACTTAAATTTCAGTCATTTTTAATTTAAAAGAGTCATTGTCGTTCTAATTTCAAATTCAATAGCTCTAAAATAGTGAAATAAAATTTGCTGTCCATTGATATAAAATTTATCTCGCTATGAGTAATAGTTCCCGAGAAATTTTAAATTATATTAATCCTATATTTCAAATTAACTTCCGTTTTTTAATAGAAAGTAGTAAATTACGTCAGTGATATATCATGCGCGTGATATAGTTTGGACGCCAAATTGTATCTGAATGCAAGCGTGGCGATGTTGTTTTCTTGCCAAGATTTAAATTAGCCACCAGTGACGTGAATCTACCATTCGTTCTCAACCGCCGCCAGTTCCCGTTAATTCCAGCTTACATGATGACTCTCAACAAATCGCAGGGGCAAACTTTCGCTCATGTTGGAATTTACCTCGATGAGCCTGTCTTTTCACATCGACAGCTCTATGTTGCACTTTCAAGGTCTAGGATTCTCAATCACGTTAAAATTTACACAGACATCTGAAGTACAAGGAAAATTATTAAACAACGAAAAATGCTTCACACGGAATGTTGTTTACCAAGAGGGTTTTTGAGCAAAGAAATATTTAAATAATATGTAAATAAAAAATACTTCCTGTCATAAAACATATGTTTATTTTATTTGTTTTCAGTCAATGTTAAACATTTCTCTCGCATATATATCTATTTAAACACGTCGAATTTGAAGGGAAATCTCACGAATGAAGAGGCAATTTGCACCCGTCAAGCCATGACGGGTGATCTTCTAGTATCTAAATAAATGTGGTTATTTAGATATTTCATTAAATTCCCTGACAATTTTCGTTCTGAAATTTGAATTAAATCACTGTAATCCCAAATTTTGGAAGCAAAATAGATAGATTTTCATTATTAGAAAGCTACATCTAGGTTAAAAAATTAAGCTGACTTTTTATTTTAAAAATCCATTATCATAGACTTTTTTTTACAATTTATAAAGAAAAAGAGAGTAAAAAGAAAAATATAAGATAAAAGGAACTTAAAAAGATTTGATAAATGCTTAATTTCGTGTAAATACTCACATTTTTTACAATTCTATTATTTAGCTTTTCTATTTTGGTATCAAGTATACTTCTGACTATTAAAAAAAACAGTATTTGCAGAAAAGAAAAAGTATAAACCAAAACATTATTAATTAAAAATTAGTGGTATGAATAATTTTAATTAATATTTTATGAAGTGATTCAAAAACATGAAAAAATAAATTGTTTCAACAGCAACATGCTGAAGAAACCTTTTAAGAATAAAAAGTCTTTCAATATGATTTAGCTAATTACTTAACACCACTTACTGTTAATTAATTTCCGTTTACGCATTCAGTGTATGATTCAATACTTCACAGGTTTTACTTTGTTTGAGAACAACCGTAACAAAATTGAAAAGAAGTTTTGTTTCAATTCATCGAATGAAAAAAAAAAAATCAAGAATTTTTTTCCAAGGGAAAAAACTATGACTTTCTTTGAGAATACAAATAAAGAAAAAAAAATTCATTTAAAGAAACACCCTCGAAGCCATTTTATTTTCTAGGTAATCTGTTACGTTTGTCACTTCCAATTAGCAATTTCATTCCACAAAGAACTTTATTCAAGGATTCGTTATGATCTTTCCGTAATTTCATTTGACGCCATATTTGACACATTTTAAATCTTCGAAGATCAAAGCCGTTCTGCGCATGCTCCAAGCCACAGTTAATTAAGCAGGCGAGTCGACGAAGTATCGTTCTAAAACATTAGAAAAGGGGAAACTATTTTCACTTTCTATTTTACTTATTTTTTATTCAATTTTTTTCAGTAACATCACACAAAAGAAGAAATAATGAGTGCGGACAATTATTTTTCCGTCTTTTTCTCAATTAAAAACGGTGAAATGTTGGGGTTTTTTTGTATTTGTCACTGTCGTTTTAGTATGTCTTTTGTTTCACTGCGATTTTTTTTATTATATTTTTTCCCTTCATTTATGCACCCGCTTAATTTCATTTTAGCCTAACTGCGACCTTTTCTTTCCGTCAAATGGAACATAACAAATGAACCGTTGTAATTATGAACGAAAAAAAAAACGATAAAGGAATTGGATATCAAACGAAAAGATAAATGGATATTATCCCGAACATAACTAGAACACAAACAACTCAGCTCTGATTTAAGCTTTTAAAAAGGGAAAATATTTTTTTGCCATTCATTATGAAGATATTCGAAATTTTAAACAAGATTTTGACTTTTTGAAGCAATCCGTGCCATTTTTAATTTCTATATCCGATAGGGTGTTATAAATTGCGTTAAAGTAAGAAAAAGTAAATGAACAGGAAAAATGATGTAGTTGATTATTTGCGAATATTTTGTTTTTCTTCTGAAATCTTATTAAAGTACTATATTGTCCTTTATATTTTTGTGGAATTTATGTTCAACTGCCTTATTTAATTAGTAACCGGATGTTATCAATTTTGAATACATTTTTGAAGCTTAAATTTGGCAGAAACCTTCAATTTACAAATCTTTCTTTAATAGCCAATAATGTATGGACGAGTTTTCTGTTTTAGATTCACAGACCGTTTTCCGGTAACCCTCCGATTTAAGCTATCGCCAAATCCGTTTGGATACTGTATCAAGCGCCAAGCTCGAATCAGTTTTTTCTTTAGTACACAAAGCGTCTTATTTGAGTTCGTTTAATTCTTTTTATTTAAAACGGCTGAAAAAAAACCCGGCTAAATTCCAAGTGGTACGATTGTAATTAGCTAAAACGTTTGTTTAAAAATTTATCCATCACTCTTTATACTAAATCGTTTGGTTAAAAATTTTACCGCCACTCAAGTCTCAGAAGAGCTCAAAAAGAGCGATAACGAACAAATATGGTAACCTTTCCACAAAATGAGGTTCTTCTTTTAAGTAAATATTGAGAGTAGCAGCAATAGGAACATTAAATTTAATATTTTCAAAATAAAGTTCGAAGAAGAATTGTTAAAGAAGCAAACAGTTCTTCCTTAAACCATAACATTAGAAAATTCTACTTTAAGCATTAATTAACATCTTTAAACAGAGTGTTGACATTTTGGAGATTACCATTGACGAATCATTAAACAGGATGTCGGTCAGTATACCAGAAGTTCTACATTACCCCAAATAAGCAAAATAGCAAATTCACCCGTTTTTTTTTTTACTTTACCATCGACGTTTTGTGGAATTTGAATATTTTCATTCCTTCAGCTAAGAATGCTATGAATAGAATGCAATCAAAAGTTGAGCTGATTATTTCAAAATTGTACTATCTCCATCCAATTTTAGTAGCCCCCATTTGCCTTTTCCTTCAAAAGTAAGAAAATGGCAAATTCGAATTTGGGAAAACTAGGTTTAGATAGTTGGTAAGGAATTTTTTTACCGTATATATCCGCAACTACCACGCTTACTAATTGAAAATGGCAAATTAGGACGCCATATTAGAATTTGTTTTCCCATTTTTCTAACAAGGTTATTTACAGGTATAATATACAAGGTATATTACAAAAGTTACTGCATTATTATATGCAATAAGGTTGGTATTAAGAAGAAATGGGAACTTTTCAAAGTTTGTCAGTTGGTAAATGAATTTGTTTGCTACAATCTTCTTGCAACATTATTGAAAAAATTTGAAATGCATTTTTTGAAATAAAAAAATGCAATAACCTATATAACTTGAGCCAGTATTAGACATATTATTTATAAAATAATCATGTGCAATCAGGAAATGTTAATAATTTTTTAAACATTTATAAAAGATAATACGATAAAGAATATCAGAAGATAACTCATAAAGATAATTTAACTATTTAAATGCTTTTTGTTTTAATATTCCATTATCTGTTCAGTTCTATTTGTGGTATTCTAATTGAGTTTGTTGAAGGATTAGTTCGACATCCATGAAACAGGACAAAAAATTTGATAGAATCCCATAAAAAGTAGCAAGGCATTAAGTTTAATGCCAATGGAAAGATTAATTCCCCATTTTAAAAACATTTCACGAAATATTTTCCCCTCTTTTTTTTAATTTACTGAACTTCATTGGTTCTGAGCGGTGCGTGATGATTTAAATTTTTTTAATTCGACAAAATACTCTACAAAACTTAAACTAATATCGTTAGAAAGATAAAATGTTGCACGTTAAAAAAGGTATGAAATCGTTTTTGTGAGACAATTCTTTCGGAAGTTATTGGCGAAAAAGTGGTAAAAAAGGCCACAATTTGAAGTAAAACTCTACTAATAATAAAGCAGAATGTGTGTGTCTGTGTGTGTATTGGCGCTCTACAGAACAGACCGCTAGACCTAGAGCAACGAAATTTGGCACAAACAAACTTTAGAGGGTGGGACTGTGCACTTCGGAGATGTTATTTTTTATATTTTAGTTAATTAAAAAGTAAGCTAAATTTTGGCGTTTTTCCTTAATAACTTCCAAAAATATTACAGCATAAAAATTATTTTCACACCATCTGAAAGTTTTAAAAATTATCTTTTCAATGATATTAATTTGGTTGTCGTACGATGTTTTTCTCTAATTTCAATAAATTTTTAAAAATATTTTTTGACATAATTTACATAAATATTTTCCATTGTTGCAACGCATTTTAAACCGTTTTCACTGTTTAAACAAATATTTAAGTGCGGGTTTCTCTTCCACTGTTGAAAGATATCTTACTGGATTTTACTTTCTTCTTTTATTTGATAAATTGTTCTGTGAAATCTGTAAAGGAAGTTCTCAAGATAGTAAGTATATAATGAAATAATCGAGTAAGTTGAAAGATTATCTTTGCTATGCTTTAATTCTTTTTATCTGCGTGTTTTAAGCCAATTAGCATGCTGTTGGACGTAAAATGTGCCTCGTCAATTTAATGAAATGAAATCAAATGCATAATATACGTTAATGTAGACAAGGAACAGAACAAGTGTAAGGCTATGAAAAGAACGCAGGTTAAATGTTATAGTAGTTTGAAGTTTAAAACTACTTTGTAAAGGGAACCATAACTACAAAATTATACAAAAGAGATTCGGTTGAAATTTTATTTCCGGGCTGGTCACCGAAGGCGGTTAGTCTTAAATAGTTAAAATACGAAAAAATGGCTTTGATGCGTACACCTTCAACTTCTAAAGTATGCCTGTGACAAATTTGGTAGCTCTAGATTTAACGGTCTTTACTGTTAATCTCCAACACACAGGCTTTCATCTTTATTAGTATTAGAGAAATAATTAATTATAGAGTTTACTTTTAACATTTTTTGATTAAAAATTGCTTCTATCGAAGAAAATTGAATTTAGTTTTTATTGAAATTTCTTTGAATAAATAATAAAATTCGATTGATTAATAAATTTTGATTAAAAATTTTAGAATTAAATTTTGCAGATTTTAAATCTGAACCTATTTAAGTAAGTTGTCTGAAATTTCATTCTTAACTGAGAATCCCTGCTTGAAGACATTATTTTCATTCATTACATATCCTTCATTTGAAATGGTTGTTGTAAATGTCCACTGAATTTAAGAAATTATTCTCTGAGGCAAAACTTCTAATCGATTTTGCATTTTTCTATCATTTAATAATGTTATGATTAACATTTTTTATACACATTTCTTTTTCAAAATGAATTCGTTCCACATTTAGAATGACATATAAAAAAGAGAAAAATCGTCTGCTTGAAGAATAAATTTGCTGGAAGAATAAATCTCTGCAAAAAGAATAAATTTTGATTAGCTATGGATGAATATTGGTTAAGATCTTAATTTTGGACCAAAAGGAACACATTCTTATATACATAGTGATTTTTTTATTTCTTCTTCCAGAAAAAAGCAGCAAATGTTTCGTAAATGTTTTTCCTGTGGTCAAAGATGGCTGTATTTGAGATTTTGCTTGTTCCCACTTCAAAGAAAATCTTATTGATAAAAACTCAGTATTTATTCCGAAGATTTTCTTATTTCTGCTTTTACCTCCGCTTCACTGAATTCATTCGGCGCCAAAGATATTTAGGAAAGTTATCTACTATTTTGAAATCGATTATTGCGTTTTCTGCGTAGCGTTGCCTTTGCTTTCTTTTTCTTCAAGCTATTTCCAAGGAAATAATTTTGAAAGGAATTCATATTCATGTTAGCCATCTTTATCTCTAACAATAATCGTATCTTTCGAAGCGAAGTTTTTTGATAGATTTCATTCATTGGTTCCGAAAACTTTCGACCTTCAGTGAATTATTATAGATTTATTATTTTTTTAGATATACCTTACTTTCTGGAAACTATTCGATGTATGCAGAATTTTTCATAAAAGAGAAGGAATGGTATATAATTGAGAATTTAAATACGATTATTGCATTAATTATTATGAATGAAATGTGCCCTATTTTGTTTAAAAGTAGAAACTGTGGAAAATATATGGACGAGTTTTCTGTTTTGTTTATATTCGGTAAAATAGGACTTCTGCCTTACCCATCAACTTCCGGTTATAATGCTAAGTCAATGGGAATCTTCAAAATTTCAACACTCTGTTTGAAGACATTAATTAAAGTTTAAAGTGGAGTTTTCTAATGTTTTGGCTTCAGGACACTTTGAAAATATTAAATTTCGTGTTCCTACTGCTGTAGCTCTCAATCTCTACTAATAATAAAGAAGAATGTGTGCGTCTATCTGTCTGTGCGTGTGTTTGTGTTGGCGCTCTACAGGACAAACCGCTGGATCTAGAGCTACGAAATTTGGCATGAGCATTCTTTGGAGGGTGGAAATGTGCACCTCGTAGCTGCTTTTTAAAAATTTTAATTAGAAATTTTTTAATTAATTAAAAATTAAGCGAAATTTTGGCGTTTTTCCGTAATAACTTCCATAGCAAAAAAAAAAAAAAATCATTTTTACGCCATCTGAAAGTGCAAAAAAGTTGCTCTTTCAATGGTATCAATTAAATTGCCGTACAATTTTTAATAACCTTTTAAAAATATTTTTTGGCATAATTTATAACAATACTTTTCATTACTGCAACGCAATTCAAACCGTTTTCATTGTTTAAACAAATATTTAAATGTGTATTTCTCTTTCATTGTTGAAAGTTGAGGTAATATCTTAATACATTTTACTTTTATATTTTATTTCATCAAAATTTTTGTGGATTCTCTAAACCAAGCTCTCTGGCATATTAGGTATATTAAGAAATATATCCAGTAAGCTGAATGATTATGGCTGCTATGTTTTCATTCTTTTTTCAGCACGTTTTAATTCAGCAAACATGCTGTTGACCATAAATTTGTTGCGCCATTTTAATGTTGAAATCAAGTGTATATTTTCCCAGAGGAATAAGAAAGTGAAAATGGCGCTGACGACTTGCAATTAGATGGTACATGACACATGGTGAGTTATTTGAGTCCATTAGGGACATTTCTTTAGACAATGAACTGAACAGTAGCAAGGCCACTAAAAGAACATGGGTTGAATATCTACTACGATCTGCTTACGCTGTTAAGGGAAACATGAATATAAAATTATTCAAGATTCATTTGAAATTATATTCCCGGCGAACAAGCTGGTCGCCGAAGGCGACTAGTGTTTACTTAAAATAAGAATCAGTTTTGTGGAAAGGTTGCCATAATTATTCTTTATCTCTCTTTTTGGCGCTTTGTGTACTCATAAAAGAACTGATTCGAACTTGGCGCTTGATACAGAATCCAATTGGATTTGGCGATCAATTAAATTGGAGGTTTGCTGGGAAAAGGAAATGAACCCTGACCACGGAAGTTCTGTGAAACCAAAATAAAGAAATCAGAAAAGTCGTCCATAGAAAAATATAGCACAGATATCTTCGAAGCTCTATTTAAACATGGGCTACTTCAGAAGGGCAATTTAAGCTGTTTATTTTTAATTAATTGAATAAAAATTGTCTCTTATGAAAGTGGGATTTTCATACAAATTCAGTGAAGATTATTTCTGTCTGCTTCGCGCTTAATTATCAGTAATTTATCTCTGCCTCTACTACTAATAAAAAAATAGGTGTTTTTTTCTGTGCGTCTGTGTGTGTTGGCGCTCTACAAGACGGATTGCTGGACCTAGAACTACGAAATTGGGCACAAATATACTTAAGAGAATGGGAATGTGCACCTCAGAGCGATTCCTTTTTCTAAATTTTAAATAGAATTTTAGTTAATTAAAATTAAGCAAAATTGTTGTGTTCTTTGGCGGAAATTTTCGAAAATATTATAGCACAAAAATATATTTTACGCCACCTTAAAATTCCAAATATTATCATTTTAATGATATCATTAAAATTGTTGTCCGATGTTTTCCCCCGTAATTTAAACAAATTTTCAAAAATATTTCTATGCATATTTTACAACAACACTTTCCATTGCTACAAGGTAATTCAAACCGTTTTCATCGTTTATTCAAATTTTTAACTACCTGTTTCACTTATATTGTTGAAAGCCAAGGAATAAAGATTCTGCTTATTTTTTCCTAATCTTTGGTAATATTATAATGAATTGTACTTTCTTTTTTTATGCATAAATCTTTTTTGAGAAATCTGTAACTAATGTCCTTTAAGGCAGATAAGGATCCTTTAATCCTTTAAGTAGATATGCCTTAAACTCAAAGATTATCTTTCTAGATCTTTTTATCGGCATGTTTTAATTCAAGTAACATTCTGTTGGACGTCAAACGCGCTTCGCCATTTTAATGTTGGAATCAAAGGCTTTTCTTTTCTTGAGAAACGAGAAAGGCCGCTGTGATTTGCAGGTCTATTCTGGTACCCCTAATGATTTGGGTTGGAACGTCACTGCTTTTTCCACACGTTAACAATGGGAAAAGTGACGTCTCCCAACCCAACTGGGGGTGTACCAGAATAGACCCCTTGGGCAAAAGGTGAGTTGATGCCAACAACGTGCAATTAGATGCTAGATGACGCCGAGAGTTACTTGACTCCCTTGCAGACGTTCAAACAGACAATGAACCGAGCAAGTGCCGGGCTACTAAAAAAACCCGTTTAATTGTTTACTTTAGAACTTGATAGAAAATTTTAAATTGCTTTGTTAAGAGAACCATGGATATCAAATTATGAATAAGAGATTCAAATTAAATTAAACACAGTCTTTATTCCTGGCGATAAAGATAGTTGCCAAAGGTGGTTAATAAAGGATAAAGGTTAAGGATAAGGTTTTTAGGGCAAAAATACAAACTTCCGGGTCAACAGGATTAATTTTGCAGAACATGTAATATCCGGAAAAGAATTTCATTGTTTGAACATTAATAACAAATAAAGAGTATCTAAAAACAAATAAAAATGTTATTAGTAATGAAATTTCTATTGATTTATGGTAAAAGTCGTTTAATTTTTTTTTATTGGATACTAAAAACACGACCTCTTTTAGGTATTCATTATAGAATTTATTTTTCTATCTCTGTTAGACATTCTTTTAATTAAAATGTTCAAACATATGTACTTGTAAGGAATCTATTAATTTATGAACAATAAAAGTATTAGAAAATTCTTAAAGAAAATTTATTCCAGAAAAGCGTATTTACACGTTAATATGAATACCCGAAATTCCTCTCATAAAACTGAAGTCTCACTAATTGGCTAAAGCTCACAAATTTGGATTTATATGAAGTACATTAAAATTATGAAAATAAAATTTTAATAAAAATGTAAGTTTCGGCTAAAAATACACTTAACTGGTAAGAAAAAATTCTCGATATCGACATGAAATATTTCTGCATGATCTTCATCTCGACACAACATTTCTGTAAAATTAGATTTTTATTTCTTGGCATTTCCATATTTTTCTTGCTTCTTTAACCATTGAATCAAAATTGATGGTTTCACAGTGTTGGTTGCAACACTTAATCTCTATGCTTTAACTATTTCATTAAAAACATTCAATTTCAGAAATAAATCGTCCTTCGTCCAGGCAGAAGTCTCCAAGTCCAAAACTATCATTTCGAGATGTGGTCAGTTTAAACTTAATTAATTTTGAGTCGTTATGGTGAATAGAAAAAATTATTTTACAAATTTATATCTCCTATGGTTAATTTATTGATGTTTAGGCCCGGTGCACACTAACCGATTCGTGTCGTTGACGCTATAAAAATAACAATAGTAACCTAATGCCCCCTGAGACACGCAGGGGGAATGGGGGGTTATTATTGTTATTTTTATAGCGTCAAAGAAACGAATCGGCTAGTGTGCACCGGGCCTTAGATAACAGGTTTCTATCACGAAATAGTAAATTGCAAATTCTAATTAACCGCAATAGTCCTTCAGAAAGTTATTGCGGACTTGGTGACTTCTGCCTGAACGGCTACGAAATTACGGCTGCACCATCTTATTATCACATAGATTTCTTTTATCGCTATGGAACAGTCCTCTAGTTTCGTAAGTGTAGATTCCGGATTCCTAAAAACCAATGCTGCATGCATTCATCCTCGCCTTTACATGGACATGTAAGCATTGGTACATACATTCGCCCAAATATGAATTAAGATAAACTTGTTGAAAGAGCTGAGGTAGGTTGGGTTTTGGATACACCCATACATTTTGTTTTATTGAACAGATAAGCAATTTTAACCACATTCTCTACTTCGAATAATACCCGCTGCTATTTTTCTTCAGGATTTAATGAATGTTTCTCTTTTTTCTCAATATAATATACTAGATGTACCGGATGAAAATGAGAAAGTTGGATGGAAAGAAACCACGAGATATAGAATAGAAATAAGAGCAGTGCTTTTTTTATTCAAAGTAATGGCTATTGCTAGCTACACATTTCCCCCATATGCCAAGTAAGGTGTGAATATCGTCCCAATTGAAATTTGCTTCTTTGGGAGCTTCTGGTGAATACAATGGGTGGGGGAATACTTCCCAGACAAGATCTTTTAAAGTGTTTTTCACTGGTTTGGAAGTATATGGTGATGCGTTGTCACGAAGCAAAATCACGTTGTCGTGTCGGCTGGTCCATTGTGGTCGTTTGTCGACCAGTGCGTATTTCCATACTGACGATATGTTGTTGTTGGTAGCGAGCACTATTGACGGCTTTGCCGGATACCAGAAACTCATGATGCACCACACCCTCCAGATCCAACCAAATACATAGAATTGTCCCCTTCTGTTTCCTAAACCGTTTAAACCAGCATTCACACGAATCTTGGGATGGTGTATGTTCACTATACGCATCCCGAAGTATGTCGTAACATTCAGTTGCACTTTCTTTCACAATAAAGTGATGAAATAGCATTTTCCGCAGATACTCTTTTTTATTTCTTTGGCACGAACGACGCCATGGTTTTGCGTACGAATATCATTCACGTGCGCATTTTTAGGACAATTGAAGTGTGCAGATGTTCTAGAAAAGTGCACACGAGTGATTGCGGTTGTGAAGCTACGATCGCATAGATTGCTGGAGAATTAAAAAAACAAAAATAGTAATAAAAATGACAATAATTGGGAGGTCTTCTTTATGTCCCCGAGAAAACAGTTTTTTGGGTTCATTCCCATCTTCAAACTGCTTATTCTATTCATCCCTCTAGCTTGTTGTATTTTTGAGCTATTGCGTTCAGAAATGGACGAATGGAATACCGCCAGACAATCAACTCCTTGAGGCATCTAGTTCTGTTCATCTGTTTCGCGCTTTTAGCATTATACGCTCTATCTTTTTTACCCATTTTCGCTTTTATATTTATATCGTTTAATAGATACTTTAAAATTTGAAGATGCCCACTTGCTGTGCTGTTGGATGTTCGAACAGCGTGAAATCGGGCTTCAAATTATATCGTTTACCTGTAGGTAAGCGTAATGCAGAGAGAAGAAAACAGTGGCTGCAAAGGATCGGGAGAGATAAATGGATTCCAAATGAAAATAGACCTACTAGAATAGAATAGAATGAAATTCAAGACCTACTATTAAAAAAATTAAATGTGAGTATATATAATTGAGTATTCGAAGTAGGCGAATTATTGCCTCTTTTTAATAAATAACTTTTGTATTGAAACTTTTTTGATAGCTACAATTTTTTATAAGTTATGAGCTAAAATGCCTGAAGATAGGGAAAAAATTCAATTCTACAACTAAAGAAAGGAAAAAAAAAATTCAATTAAGCTAATTATCACCTTATCAGAACGAACAACTTTTATATTAAAAGGTTTTTAGTGAAGATTTTGTAACAATTAATTATTTAACTTTAATTAAGTAAATAGTTAATTTTAATTAATCAAACAACTAATTTGATAATTAGTTAATTTGACAGATTACTTTAATTTGATATTTAACTAAACATGGCGGGACCAAGATTTGTTTAATGAAATCAATATAAAATAGCCAAAAATGATAGATATTTCTTATCCTTTTTGATATTGAAAAATATCTCCTTAACTTTAAAATAGTTTTGGGATTTTCTGCCTAAGTATTTGGTTTTAACCGTCGATGGAGATTTAAATTTACTGTTCAAATTGGCTGCATTCATATCCTATGCTTTAAACACACGTGTTAAATTTGGGACTCACAATGTTTAATAATAATAATAATAATAATAGTAGTTTAATAATAATAATAATAATAGTAGTTTAATAATAATAATAATAATAATAGTAGTTTAATAATAATAATAGTAAAAAATTAAATGTCATGAAAGCAGAATCACGGAGTAAAATATTGCAATGTGTAGAAACGAAGCGTTGTCTACGTCTGCATTGATCAATATTTGATATTTCATTACTTTTGTAACATTAATGTAAAGGAATCTACCTTTGCCTTCAAGCTTGCCGAAAAGGGATTTTTTAAAATTATGTTATAGATAATTGAAAAGTAAGTATTAAAACAAGCAGAAAATCCTATTTTAAGTAATTATTTCCTACTGATTTACGAATTATTCATATATATATATATATCTTTAATTATATATATTTTTAATTATATGTAAAAAGAATTTGCATGTATTAATTGATTTGGATCTCTAACTTGAACGGTTTAAGTTAACATATATGTTTGTATCAAATACTATTTTTAAATAAATTTAAATTTAAAAAAATCTGATTTAAATAAAAAAATTCCGATTTTTTTTATTTGTAAAAAAAATCATGATTTTTATCAACCCTAGTTTGGAGTAATTTATAACTTAGAAAGTCTTAGCAAAAAAAATTGAATATAATTATTCTTCAAAATGATCGCGAACTATTTCAAAACACGCATTTAGTTATTATGTGTTTTAATATAAAAAATAAATTATTATTTAAGGTAAAATGATTTTTTATATGTAGATCATTAGGTATTTAAGTTATATTTGGGAATCTGTAAACATTTGTTAATAAAAGTCCACATTCAATAAACGAAACTCCGTATTTCTCAATAGCAGACTCAATGAGAGAGTGGCCGTTACCCCCCAAAATGGCGGACGATTGAACGTGTCGCTACTTAAGAGACGTATTCAGGGCTTTACTTTATACTAGACAAAGATCAGATAAATAAAAATTGCACTTAAATTTATAAAAGAACGATAAAAGTATGTAACACGATGCACAATACAGGCCTCTCCTGCATACGCGCGCCTGTTGGAGGGTTAATTAAGAATCAGCCTCATTCAGAATATATTATGGATTTATCAGCGATATCCTGCTGTGAAAAAACTTAATTCACATGTTCACCATAAATCTGAGTTCAAACTAAAGGTTCTTTTGGTTCTTCGAGCTGTTCCCTGAGAACAGTAAAAATACTTAGAAAAACAAAGTGCAATTATTAAGTCAAAAAGTTGATTTAGCTTAAAAGATTACAATTCTATTTGCACCAAATGAACTTAGTTAATCAAATGTTTTCATTAGAATACTTCCAAAGAAAAAAATGTCAGTGGCTTTCTCGTGAGCAGGAATTCAAAGGATTAAAAAGTTACTAGAAAGAGGAAATACAAAAAAGTCTAAGAAACGAAACTGAATTAGACATTTTTTCATTTTCTTCTAAAAGAGTAATTATTATTTTTTACATTCTTTTTTGCCTGTTTTTTTCGTTGCTGAAATGGCAGTAATTTGTTTTCTACTCGACATTTGCATAACTTTTTAACTTTATACCAGCTGATTTTTATTGTTTAGGGTCGAGTAAAATTTTCAGAGCTAGCAGAAATCAATAAATGGCGAACAGATAATCTAGTTCCGAGAGCTATTTACAACGAATCTTACAGGATATGAAGAATTTCTTTTTGCAGAGTTACTTTTTGTATTTTTTATGAGAATTTGTTTCGTATAAAGTACGAACTGAAAGAAAATTCACGATCAAAACATTTTTTATAGTGCTATTAATTTTTTATTAAAGAAAATGAGTATTTGTTCAGGAAAGGTACCTCATGGATTTGATTACAAATTTGATGCAGCTCGGCAATTTTTGTGTAAGGCTCACATGTCGAATGTCACCCATCTAGACAGTTGCATTTTTGAGATACACACAGGTGAGGTGTTTACACGACGACAGACAGATAATCAAGATTCCAAAGAGGGTGTTTTCGGACTCAGAAAGCTGTAAAAAGTCGAAAAATTCGAAGTTGGCATTTTTTGATTGCTACTTTCTCTGTGTATACGAGAAAGTTGAAATGTGCGGGGCCTCGTGACAGTCTCGAAAGGAGGTGCATCATTCAGGTTGTTGAACTATATTTGGTGTCCGCTTCTTTCAGATGTTCCAATGAACCAATAGGAAACATGGAAGGATAAATATAACGACACAGGCACTAATGGAGTTAAATTTGGTGACTTATTTTTTATATAGGTGCTACAAATGTTGTGTCCATCAGTAACCTAGAGAGTTTATGGATCTCAATGTTGAGGAACTTGAATTGGTGGATGAAGGTTGTGGGTTCTATCCTCTGGCTCAACTATTCACCAGCATCATTCAAAAATTGGTAAACCAATGTGTGCATGAGCAATTCGTTCTTAAAGCGCACGTCGTCAAGTTTCCTCCAAGCGACACAGAAATGCGAGTCAGTTTACTCTGAAACTCGTCTAGGAAGGCAGCCTATCCCATGTATTGAAGCTAAGTGAGACTTCTACTTCAGGTGATACCTAGGTGCTCCAAAGTCAAACAGAAGGTGTCCCACATCCTCTTCAACACGTCTTCATGGCCTTGGCTAGATATACTAGTCTAAGTGTGATTAGAACGCATATTTACGGATCCTACTATGGTTTGGATTGAGGTCGCTTTTCAATGGCTCTCAGCGTCACGTGACTTCGCTTGCTTCTGTATGATACCATAGGAGCGCACTTAGTTTGGATTTCGATTTTTGTCTTAGCTATATATTGTATCATGAAGAAACCAAAGTTATCTTTATCTTCAATTCATCATTCCCTTTAGAAATATCCAAATAATCGTAATTAAAAGATTGGGATAGATACTTATTTGGGCTCAAGTAAGCAAATGGAAAAAGATGTTTCAAAATGATCGTAAAGAAGTTGATCATTTGACTCATACATCTTCGTCCGAGAACAAATGCAATTGGAGTAAAATTCGACAAATTCCTGACCTTATTCTTGACAACTGACGAATAACAGTTCCGGAAACTGGGGACAAAATTGGCATAATTTATGGAAGAGTGCAATTCTTCAATTGGAATATGTTGGTCAATCACCTCAAGGTTGGCGCCTCTAATTTTTAATACAATTCGGAAGGTTGCAAGAACTGAAATTGGCCAAAAACATTTGAATCGCTATGAAACAGAGAGAATTTTTGACGCGAATTTTAACCCTTTTTTTTAGGAGCGTCACTACACCCCTGAGACAACACGGTCATGTATGGAATGCAGCACAAAAAGTGAAAATGCTCCACTAGGAACAAAAACTCGGTTATCTGCTGAAAAAATTCTCACCGTTTTTTTGGGATTCACAGAGTGTTGCATACGTCTATTCCCTTCAAGAAGACTCCGCAATTAATGCAGTATGCTACTGTGAAGTTTAAGAGAAGGTTAAATCATCATATAGGTTCAAAAGATTTTTTCCAAGACACTATGTTCTCCTTCTCCAGAACAGCGCACACACAACATAGCTGGCGCAACGCAAGAAAAAGTAAAGAAACCTGACTGGACAACGCTCTAGCACAGTGATGGCGAACCGTTTTGAGAAGTGGGTCAAATTTTGTTAATTATTATTTTTTTATTATTATTATTATCCGTGGGTCACTAATTCAGTGGCATCACTTGGAAGGGGGAGGCGTGGTGAAAAAGGATACGAATAATTTTGGAAACAACGAAAATTTTTTGACAGAAAAACTAGACATTTGACTCCTTTTCCTCACTTTTTAAATCCTCTAAAAATTACTTTTACTTTTTCAATTGAAGAGCAAACAAGTAATATAAAAAAATTTTAAAGTCAATTCCTACTTAGGTCAAGAAAGATATATTTTACTGTTTTAGCTCTTTTCCTTGTGAATGTCTTGGAAATAATAAATTCTCTCACACACACACTTTCCATCTCTCTCACTAATTTATTCACATGTTTCATTTTCCATTTTGTTCCCTCCTTGACTCAAACTAGAACCCAAATGAAAAAAAAAACGAATCTGAAAAAGACATTTTTTTTCAGCGATCTAATTAATTAATTAATTAAATTTAATTAACGAATTAATATTTGAAAAAACTGTATTAACATCAAGTGTCATCCACTACAAGTTTTAAAAAATAGATTTGAACTTGAGTGGGTGAATAAAAAGTATTTTATTAACGATTGAATGTTTGAACAAGATATATAAATAAATATATATAGGGAGAGTGTGAACTAATAGTAGGAATTGAAAAATAAAGGTCGTCGTCAAAAAATGTATATCGATGGAGTTATACCATGATTTACCGCTCCAGGTAAAACCACGCCCAGTGGTGTCTCTGCATTGAGTATTTCATGGACGCGTAGGCCAAGGCTGCCAGTTAACACAGCTGGTACATCTCCGTTCTAAGATATAATGAATATGCGCTCGAAGTAAGACCGATTGTCATGAATCATACACAGGTGCAGTGATGCCAACGTCCACTTGGAAATATTTGTTTTAGAAATGCGGCATTAGATATTTATACTTCAATTTTTTAATATTTCCATTTGTACGTTCTCTCTTTTATGATAAAAAATATAGATTTATAAAAAATCAACCCGTGGGTCATTTCAAAAGCCTTCGTGGATCAGTGTCTGATCCGCGGGTCATAGATTCGCCACCACTGCTCTAACATCTTCTCTACAGTCCAGGCTTGACATCTTCTCTATAGTCCAGGCTTGACATCTTCTCTACAGTCCAGGCTTAACATCTTCTCTACAGTTCAGGCTTAACATCTTCTCTACAGTCCAGTCTTAACATCTTCTCTACAGTCCAGGCTTAACATCTTCTCTACAGTCCAGGCTTAAGATCTTCTCTACAGTCCAGGCTTAAGATCTTCGCACTGCCATTGGCTTCGACTTCTCAAAGAAGCGTTAGGAAGATTTTCATAGGATGGAGAAAAAAGAATGTGTGCACAGTTTGCTTTGCACGCGTCCGACTTCTTTTTATCTTACAGGAGTAATAAAAAAACCCTCCCAATAAGATGGAAAAACTTTGTAGATAGTAAGGAAGTATAAAATTATCATTTTGGGAAGTAATATTTCAGAAAAAATCTTTAAAAAAAGACTCGTTTATATTTGATCTTCCCTCGTAATATTTTAAAACTAAAATCTTCGAATTTAGTATGGCTTTGGATGACGAGATGCTACAAAATATTTCGATCGTAACGCCGTTTGGCGAAATATCAACAAATGTTGCCAAAAAAGCGTTCGGCGATAAGCTTTGGCTGCTGATTATATCTACAAGGGTTATTTTTAGCGCCACAGAAAAAAAGCATTTGCAGCAGAAATAAAAAAATCATTTGTCACAGAGCACTGCAAAAATACCACGCAAGTTTCATACACATAAAATTTGGATAAAAATTCTAGCCTATATTTGTAATTTTTTTTACAAAAAATTCTTAACCATACTCTTTTGCAACAATTTCCAGTTTACTCGATGGAAATTCTTCTTCCAATTGAGGATTAATACCCTTCAGAATATTTTACCATTCTTCGCTATCGGGGCAAAATATCAAGTGCTTGAGAAAGCAATGACCCTCAAGTTTTCTCTGACCCTTATCACTTCAGCTGAAGAACACTTACAATAGTTCTTCAAGTTTCCTTTCCATTTTGGATTACTACTCTTTTTCTTAGAATCTAAGGAACTATTTGTATGGAACACCATTTTTGTAACTTAGTTCAACAAGTTGCCTTGCGTGATAAGGCACTCGATAAGAATGATCTAGATTCGCGGGAGAAGAGCGAAAGTTTGCTCTCTGGCCTGATATCAGCTGCCGTCAAGTTGACAGTGCGGAAAAATTAAGTCAAATAATCTTGAATAGGATCGTGATGTCATTAACTAAAGGGATTAAGCAATGATTTAACTAATCCAGAATAGGATCGTGATTTCATTAACCAGAGTAATTAAGCATTGATTTAACCCTTTAACTGGTTTATTTTCTCAACTATCTAATTAGATGACACCTTCTATTTTCGGAATGCGGTGTTATTTTAATTCAGTTGAGAACCTAAAGGACAGTTGTGTTGTTTATGTATTCTACACAATTTTTGTATCGAATTATAGCATCTGCGAATGACTTTGTTATAGTTTTTAAGTTTAAAATTGCGATAATTCGACGCACGTACGGCTTGTAGGCAAACCATTTAACCCCTTCTTCGGCAGCGTCACATGTTTTGCGACGAAGAGAAAAAATGCATCTTTTACAGTGAATTTGTAGCTACTTTACACTTCTCGTAATACTCCACGATAATTTTTTTTAAATTTCTGAGTATTGGTAAGAAATGTTGCAAATAGTCCTTTTTTCTTCATGATTTCGCGGTGAGATTTCCCGCCTTGAATGGAAAACATAATCATCTTGTCGGAGATTCGAACAAAAATCCGACTAAAGGTTACCGGGTTAACCATAGCGAGTGTTCTCTCTTATAAGTCGATATTATATCGTCACTTTTCCCTGCTTGGTTAAAGCACAATGGAAAAAGTGACGTCTCCCAACCCAACCGGGGGTACCAGAATAGACCCGTACGTCTTCCACTTTCGTTTTCAGCATTGTCGTACAACGAAGAAAATCGATTCGGCATTTTGGACATCTTTCCATTGACCGTTGGCTCCGAAATTTGATACTGATCAACATTTTGGATTTTAGGATCACATACCAAATTTCATTTATTCAGGTCGGTGCGTCTCGGTGTTCCCATATTGACATGTACATGGAATCGCAAACAAACGGGCAATGTACACGTTCATGTTCGACACGGATGCGCAATTTTGGTGCAGAGATCACAACTGAATCAGCAGTTTGAAGCAGGATAGAAACCCCAACAAGTCGAAAAGCGCACAATGTTCACAAAACATGTGTTATCATAGAGACGCTCATTGTTAGTTGTAGAAAAGGAGCGTAAATGACTGAGTAAACGACTGATAAAGAACCTCATTGAAAAGTTTGATTAAAAAAGCAACAAATAAGAAAAATCCGGAGGAGTTTTTTAAGATTTTCCTGAGAAAACAGTTTGGGGAATCGTTCCTTTCTTCAAACTGCTTATTCCATTCATCCCTCTAGCTTGTTGTACAGGGTGTCCGATAAATGTGGGACAGATTTCAAAAATTAATTTTAAGAAACCTACTAATGCTAAAACCTAATAATGCTCGAACCTAATAATTTTTTTAAATGAGAGAGCAAATAAAGTTTTTTTCAGATAGGTAACGCGGCGGCATTACGGAGTTCTAAATTTGCTACAGCGAGAGAATTCCGTACGCACTGGCTATCTATCTGCAGAAGCCGATGCGCATTTTCTGGTTTCCTTTTTTAGTTTTTCTTGAGTATCTAAAAAAAATCCAGTTTTCACACTACATTTGCATTAACAAATTAAAGAGCGTAAAATTCCCTACAAATATGTTTTATTTTTCTTCTAACTTTAATATTTTGGCAGATAATGGGTCTCAAAAATGGGAGATTTTCAATAATTTACGACCACCGCAAATGCACTTTTCCTAACTGAAAAAAACTTTTTGAAATGCGCTCTCAATTTAAAAAAACCCGCAGTTATAACATTATTAGGTTTGAAATGTGTTCCGCAATTCTCGGACACCCTGTATTTTTGGGTTATCACATTCAGAAATGCATGAATAGACAGACCGACAGACAATCAACTTCTTAAGGTACAGAAGCCGATCAAAGAAAGTTCAAAATTTGATACAGATCTGTAATTCTGATGATAAGACCATGTGCCGAATATTATCTATCTTGCTCATTGCGTTTCTAGATTGCATATTTACGGATCCTACTATGGTTTGAATTGAGATCTCTTATCTCTTTTCATTGGCTCTCAGCGTCACGTGACTTCGCTTGCTTCTGAATGATGTCATAGGAGCGCGCTTAATTTGGATTTCGATTTTTATCTTAGCTATTGTAACATGGAGAAACCAAAATTATCTTTATCTTGAATTCATCTTTCCCTTTAGAAATATCCAAATATTAAAAGATAATTTTGGTTTTTCCATGGTACAGTAGCTAAGACAAAAATCGAAATCCACACTAAGCGCGCTTCAATGACATCATTCAGAAGCAAGAGGAGTCACGTGACGCTGAGAGCCAATGGAGAGAGAGCTCAATCCAAACCATAGTAGGATCCGTAAATATGCTTCTAGATTCTCAAGTACACGGACAGCCAGATTTCCTATGCAGTGGTGTAGCTGCGAAAGAAACGGTGCCGGGACGCTCTAACCTGGGTGACAAAAATCGCGATGTTTTAAAGACATTTTCACAATTTTATTTCTCGTAAAACCAGTGGGAGTGGCCTCCCCAAAACTTTCTCGTATCGGCCCAAACACGGGTGGGGAAAAAAATACACCAAGCGCCAGTAACGAGCGTCATCTCCTAATACCAAGTGGGGAAAACGCGCGAATCGTTCGCGTCTTCTTTTTTGCGTTGTAGAATGGCCAAGAAACCGAATATGCAATTTGAACGCCTTTTTTTTCAACCGATTGGAACGAAAATTGGGCACGGATCTACAATTAATGTTAGCATACTTCATACCAATTTTTATTTATCTAAGTCATAGGGTTTAGAAGTGTTATTGTGTTAACAAGTGTGCGATTATACAGACGGACAGAGAGACATCCTTCGTCGGATTTGGTCCAAAATTTGATACGGACCTACATTCCCATTCCTGATGATGAAACTGTATACCAAATTTTATCCATCTAACTATTTAAGTTTTTGAGTTATTGTGTTCGCATGAACACGGGTAGACAGACTTCCAGTGGGCTGATTTTGTCCAAAATTTGTTAGAAACCTACAAATTATGCGTGAAAATCACATACCAAATTTCATCTCTATAGCTCTAATAGTTTTCGAGTTATCGTGTTCACAGACAGACACACAGACAGACAGATATAATTCCAAAATTGCGTTTTTCGGACTCGGGGAAGTCTAAAACGTGAAAATCCATCAAAATCTAGAGTTCCAAGTCTATGACGATTAGAATACTTTCTCTTTTTATACTTCGCATACGAGAAAGTAAAAAGGCAGTAGCGGAACAACGTCCCGGCTTCACTATACCCCTGTTCCTATTTAACTCCCTCACAGTTTTCCCCGAGCTCCACTCGTGCATAGAATAACACCATTTTTACACTAGTAATCTAAAATTAAGTCACGCGTACAAGACGTTATGATTCGATGCAAAAATGGCCGGTGATGGTAATTCATCAGCATCTTAAAGATTCTATGGACTCTTAGTTGATCAGTGCGAACACATCCGCAAAACAGAGGGAGGTCATCTAACTGCACTATTGGCCAAATATGATGCAAGATTGGTAAAATAGGAAACATTTGGAGTTAATTTGAATACAATGGTTCACAATCAGTTGTTGTGGGATGTACAATTGTGAGAACTCACATTTTAAAGTGAAGATTTTTTTACTAGGACATTTAGGGGATCGTCTACAAATGGATGAAGACGAAAATGATTTGGGTTCACCCCGTTCCACAAGAAGCTGATTAGTGTTTTGAAAATTTCATCAATCGTTTTGCTTTTTATGGGCATTACTAACATGCATTTTCATGAAAATACCGTGAATATTCGGGAAGATATAAAGGTTTCTTTAAAACATCCCAAATTTTTGCTTATAATATGCAAAGTTTTACGCCAAATTTAGCGAAACTTACAAAATACTAAACAATGTTTTAGAAAAACATTGTATCAAAATTTAAACTAAATACCTTCAAATATTTGAGGAAATATGAGTATTTGTAGCAAATATTTTTTAACCTTCCAGAGGGTGCGCCTGAACAAATTTTTCGACATATTGTGCATCGTTTTACACAAATATATTGCGTTGTTTTACAAAAATAAATACAGATTTTATTTATGTTATCTTTAATTATTAGCCTAAAAGCAAACAAAGATTTTATAGATAAAAATTGCGCTTGAATTTATAAAAGAACGATATAAATATGTAGTATGATGCACAATGCAAGTATCTCTTGAAAACGAGCGCCCGCTAGAAGATTAACTGCGCATGCGCGAAACACAGCGTAACTTTTCTTTCCTATTGTCGAAGCCAGATATCTAAGGCAGCTTATATAAAAATTCCAGTTGGATACCATTAAGATTTAGAAAGTTGTAGGCATTGCAAGCAACAGAATTTCTGTTGTTCTCTAAGAGAAACAAAATGATGAGGGGTTTCCCACAAATCAATATCTTTTAAACTTGAACCTTCGAGTATTAATCGTCGAATTGCGATTTTAAATATGTATTTAATTTTTTATGTTCAGTTGGGTTCTCGGGACATTCCAATTTTATAAAATTGAATATTGCTGTCCGAAGATTGTCCGCTACACTGCTTAAGTAACCGAAAGGTTATAATCGCAGGGGCATTAAGCGGTATTCTGTTTTATCTATCAGTGCAATATGGATGCGATAACACCAAAACGTAACGGTCTAGATAAATGAAATTTAGAATGTGGTCTTGCCATTGCGCTAACAGATATGTTTGAAATTTTGGATCTAGTCGGCAGAGGTCCAAACTGAACATTGGATTCCCTTCACTACACTAAGAAGCTAAACACAAAACACGCCATATTGCGGAAGTATATGAGAAAGTCAGGGCAGAACACTTCCGTTTATTTTTCACCGGATCTATCGAATAATCTGATTTTTCTATAAAAGCTTAAGACTTTTTATACTAAAGAATTTCTTTATTTGGTCTTTGGAGTTTCAAATGTTTGATCTTGAATAACGGAAAAATTCCAGGCTGATAAGGATTTTAACGAATTTTCATATTTCTCAGAGATTAAACATTTTCAGGCATGCGCAGGAAGGTGAGAATCCTAAAATATGTGGTACGTTATCCATTTCGGACAAGATTCGAAACATTTATGAATAATGTAAGCTTATTATGATGGTTAGCTCTTTATAAGGCCGTGGCAAGTATAGGTGCCACCCATTTCACGGATTTTTAAATGCAATTTTAAATGTTGGCGTAAGTTTTCGTACAATTTTTCGATGAAACAAAGCCCAGATGTTCCAATTTCTTACCTCAAACCTTGAATTTGTAATTAATTATTAATTAATTTAATTAATTAACAAAAAATTAATGCCACCCAATAAGCTAAATGAATTTCTTTTCTTAAATTAATCTCACTCCCAAAGTTATTTTATTATACCACTACTAGAAAAACCAGCTGGAGTGGCCTCCCCTAAACTTTCTCGTATACTTTTCAAACATTCCCTTCCCCCTGCGTTGATAAAAAGTTCGAACCAACTGTAACCCAGAATGCAATGACTATCAGAAGGTTTTTAATTGTTGATTATAGTAATAGTAAAATATTGAGGTGAAGAATCATATTAAAAAAAATGCGTATGTATTAAAACTTCGCAATATTTATTTTTTTTATCAAACTCGAGCAATGCAAGTTCCGCGTGCGGAGAAGAAAACAGGAGAATAGCTTGCTTGCAGAATAGCTTGCGCATGCGCAGATTGCTTCCAATACGCCAGTAAAACGAGACGCCCTAAATGTTTGCTTCCTTACAAAATCTCGCCGCCAGAATTGGTTTTTGGCAAACTGCCAAGTTTTCAGAGCATCCCTTCTTTGCACAGGCATTTACGCATGCGCATGGAGTTAACAATGTATGCTATTATACAGACCGACAGACAGTCAGCCCGTTGATGGATTTGGCCCAAAATTTTATGCGGACCTACATTCATGACGATAAAACAGTGTACCAAATTTTATCCATCTAGCTATTTAGGTTTTTGAGTTATAGTGTTCGTATGACTTCGGATATACAAACAGACAGACTTCCCGTTGACGGATTTTGTCCAAAATTTGATAGAAACCTACAAATTGTGTGTAAAGATCGCATACCAAATTTCATGCCCGTAGCTCTAATAGTTTTCGAGTTATCGTGTTCACAGGCAGACAGACACACACAGACAGACAGACATAATTCCAAAATTGTGTTTTTCGGACTCAGGGAGATCTAAAACGTGGAGATTTGTCAAAATCTCGAGTTCGAATTTTTTGACGATTACAATACTTTCTCTTTGTGTACTTCGTATACGAGAAAGTAAAAATGGTTCTTTAAAGGGTTAATTCTAGCATTTGTTGCTGGGTTGGTAAATTAACAACGTGGCATACGCAAATTACATTAATTAGCACTGAAATAATAATTAAATATTAATAAGGCTTTCTCTAAAGAATCCCCTCACATTTGGAAAAGGCGAAATTAATTGTACGGAATATGAACGAAGAAAATTTATTCAATATGCAGCTAACGCTTTCCATTACGTTTCAAACATACCACAAATAAAAGAGAGAATGTGACAATCATATATAAAACCTTTAATTCATATGATAAAAAGTGATACTCAATCGACGAGCAATAAATTACGAGCGATTTTCCCTGAACGGTGCGGGAAAAAAAAGGAATTGTGTTTTAAGCTTTGTACGTCGCTTTCTCGTCAAAATATCACGTTTTTGATGATAAGTTTCCATGAGATATTTGGCGCTTGGCGTGATGGCAAGTCGCCAACTGAGTTTCGGTATCTGGTAATGAAAAAAAAGGCATGAAATACATAAAAAATATCCAATCCATTGCTAAATATATTGTAATTTAAGTGATATGGAGTGGAATATTTTTTTTCTTTTCTTCTTGCGGTCATTTCTATGGAATTCGAATGGAAGCCTTGTTACGAATTATTCATTGGAAAGGACTATGAAAAATTCGAAAACAGAATTACACGTTGTTCGGCATTCGACACACCATTAATGTTGATGAATGACATGAATAATGGTCTTTATTCCCCTGTATGGTCAGAAAGGGTTGCAATCGGATATTTTTTGCATACATAGAGCTCAAAATAGGCATAAAGAAAATTTTAAAAAAAATCGAGACGTTTGTCATTTGATAACTAGTTGACCTAAACTGAAATGTACGGCTTTATTGGATTTCGTTTTTAAGTAAATTTAATATTCTAAGATTTCTCAGCCTCATGCAATTTTCTAAATTTTTACGCATCCCGCATTGTGTAGAGTTTTTTTAAGAACTTATTTATTCGAAAACGACTTATTACTTTAAATTTTAACTTTATTTCGCTGTCACTTCGAAGCATATTATCGTACAAAAACCATTTTAGCATCATTTTAAAGTTCAAAGCATTAGACTTTCAAATATACCAATTTACTTGCAACATTCTGTTTAATTTTAATTAATTTTCCAACATGTTTTCAAACCAATTTTTAACACTGCTTTTATTGTTGCGCACGAATTTCTTCTTTCTTTTCTCTTCTTTTAGGATATTTTCGAATTCTTTTGTATTTAATTTATATCTGTGTTCTACATAATGATTAACTGGAATAATTTCAGTTAACTGGTTTTTTTTTATTTATAATTCTGGTCCTCAAAATTCTCCCAGCCCGGATATTGAACGCAGGATATTCTAACTTTATCTGCCAACTAAGGTAACGAAATCTACAATTATGGATGTAGAAATTATTTTGATTAACGAATTTACAGATCCTTTGCAGATTAGCAACAAGATACCAATGATGTGTTACTACGCGGAAAATGTCGCGGGTATCAGCTAGGAAATTCTATTTCCCAGCACTTTGGGTTATATCCCATTTATTTTCCACTACTTTTGGTTCGTATTGTGCCATCAGATATTCGAATTTCACTGATACATACTCAGTAATACTAGAAATTATAAGCTCTGCCTCAACTTGGAAAACCCAAATTTCAGATTTTTTTACACCTAAATTATTTATTTTGTATTTGTAATCAACTAGTATCGTATAAGAAGTTCCATAAGTAGCAACGGTTTCGTTTGCTTTATGAATTTCAAGCGGGTCACCAATTTGTAGCATAATCGACCAAACAACAATTCATTTTTAAATTTTTATTTAAAAACTTTATTTTCAACGCCAAGGGCGAGTAATTTACAGATTACCGCGTTGAGTGATTTTTTCCCCCATATCAATTTTTGTAAATCTTCATTTTTTTGTTGTTGCCATTCTAAGAAAGTTAAATTGAACAAAAACAAAGATGATAATATAGAGAGAGATATTATATTGCCACCTAACTGCAAGACTGACGTTCTTCTTTCACGATTTAGAAAAGATAGATTTTTACTACTAATGCTAAATTTTTAAAAAATATGACTTTTGGTGTCATGATGTGTTTTAAAGTTTTTGTGATTATGTGTTTTCGTTTTTAATTATATATACGTTTACATAAGTTTTATGATTTTATGTATTCTCTGTGTTCTACTTTTTGCTTTTTAAGGCACTTTTTTAATTATTATTTACTCGTTGTAACTTTTGTTCTTTGTGTGTTTGTTAGCACTCTGTAAATGGAGTTTTCTCTGTAGTGTGCTTTTCTTTAAATAAATAAATTGCACAGATTTTAGTTAATTGTTTCTTCAGTTTGTAAGTTTTGACCACAAGATGATTCTCTAGTTTATATATATTATTTTAATGTGTTAAAGACAGCCAATATTGCATCAACATTCAGTAACACAAACCAAAAACTTAAATTCAAATTGCTAAAATGCTGGATCAGCAGATTCTTTTTATCTGTAAAATAAGATATGGAACCAGGAAAAACTACTTGCAAGACAAATAACGCTCACCGAAGGTTAAAAAGAATTTTATTTTAACTAATATTTACAAGAATTCTTTTACATTTATGTTTCATAGGTTTAGGTTTAGGAAAAAGAGGCTTTAGATATATACTTGCTATTATGCCGCTTTGTCTTGAATCGAGAAAAACAAATTAAGATCAAAATCTCAAATTAAAGACCACATTTTCCGTGTCATAATTAGCATTCTGACATAAAAAAGAGTTTTTATTTTTTTTAAAGTTTAGTTATTATAGTTCATTCACGTACGCGACACAATAAAAATATATTCAGCTGCCACAAATTGGATGCATATCCCTCTCCTTTCTTTGACCTCTTGGCTTCTTAATAAACGCAAGAAAGGACATCTTCACCATTTCAAAGTTTCATAATATTGGAAACAAATAATAGCAATTTATATCTTTCTTCCATATCATAAATTCTGCTGCAAGTTTAGACGAATAGAGTTTTAGTTTTAGTTTAGTCATATTCACGTCCCGTTTCGAAGCAACTCGAAGGCTATTTTGAGATTGACCCCTGTAATGTTTGGCTAACGTTGGCGATGGTTGATCGGACGCCTGGCGCAACTCCTTAGCAGTATAGGGTTGCTTTATGTAAGCGAGGCAGTTGGAGTGGCGACCTCGAGAAGCGAGGTGAGATATTTAGGCTTAGTTGTGATCGTTATTTTTGGAATATCTCTGCCTTTTAAGGTACAACGTATCGCACTGTATCTTTTATGTGTGTTGCTTGTCTCGTGTGTGTCTACATTATTTTTCTAAAATCTGGTGTCTTCATTTCAAAAAGACAGCAACACTACAACCTCGTAATTTTGAACCGCGGTCAGATGATGAGGACGACACCTGAGCTGGCACCCTCCTCCTGACATTAAGGGAATATTGTGCTTAAAATAAGATATCAAGGAGACAGAAAAGCAACTCGTGTAGTTCATTTTGAACCTATTTGTGAAAAAAAATCTCAGAAGATTTCTATCGGTATAGTTTTGTCAAGTTTATTCATATTTAACTCGCGTTTCGAAGCAACACGGAGGCTACTTTGAGATGGACCTCGTAATTTCAAACCGAAGTCAGATGTCGAGGATGGCATTTGAGTCGGCACCTCCCTCTCACTACTTCCACGCCACACCACCAGGATCCTCAGCATCAGATTTAACATGCACCAGCCTCACATATGACAGATCATTGGTTGAATGCTGTTTCGGATCTGGAGCTCTCAGTCCCGAAGCAGACACTCCCGCCAGACCGCTGCACGTTAAATCAGTTTGTGCGCGTTAATTCTAACGAGGTTCAAACATACTCGCGCTGATTTGGAATGGAAATTTGAATAAGGGGCACCTTCTTAAATGTTGTCGTCGTCATCTGACCACGGTTCAAAACTACGAGGTTCTTTCCAAA
>BGPR01006020.1:0-21973 GCA_013235015.1 Araneus ventricosus | reverse complement strand
AACGACTCTATAAAAAATCAGTCGGTATTTAGTTAAACACCAAACGAAAAGATTCTGGCCAATGTAATTTCTGAAATGCATTAGACATTCGTTCCCACTTACAATACCACATTGTTCGCATTTAAAAAGAGTAGAAGACGAGTTTTAGCAAATGGTCCAATCGCGTGACAAACGAATGAATGTTCGTCAAGAATTCTAAGAATGCAGTTCTCTGGATTAGAATGGAACCGTCACAGATCTCATGTTACAGATTGTCGGAACAAAAGTCGTACAACTGGTGGAAAAAATTGGAGTTCTTTTCCTTTTTATAAAGTATAGCACATTAGTGATGCATGTTATTTCTGGTTTAGTGTAATACTTACGTGAAAAAAGATTCAAAGACTCTTTCTTTGTCGCTAGGAATATAGATTTTTTTTGTACGACTTCTATTAGTTTCTACAAGAAATGGAATTCCAGAGACTTTCTTTTGGACTTGAAAGAGTAAATATTAATGAATCGTCTCTATGTCTGTTTTGATTCGCAAGAGTTTCAGCTTTTTTTGTTTTGTTGCATCGAACATGATTTGCCTTTGTATATTTCGATATTAAATTGATGCATTAATACTTTTAAAGACTTTTGTTTAAACATTTTTGAATAATAAAGACAGAAATAATTAATGCGTTTAGATATAATTTATTTATTTGGAAATTTTTTTGTCATAATTTGATAAGTATCTTGGAAAAGAAAAGGTTATTACAGAGAACGTTAATTCTAAAATCTAGTAACTCCCAAAAAGTTTCAGAATCGAAGATATTATTTATTTTTAGTAATTATGTTATTGCTAAAGTTGTCTATTTTTTCATGTTTATATTTTTGATGTACATTGAATTTTGTGTTATTACAGAGACTTTCTCGAATCATTTTCAGATTTAAAAATAACGATAATATGTTAAAAATCAGACTATGTAATCAATAAAAAATGAATTTTAATACACTAATTCTACACAAAAGACTCCAAAATAAGACATTTACTATATATATATATTAACTGATGTATCCGGCGTTGCTTCGAGTATAAGTAATACTTATAATGTTTTTACCCTTAAAAGCCAGATTTTTTAAAACTTGATTTTAAAATGTTTTTTCACTTTCATTTCTTGAATAAAGCATGGGAAAAATGCCTTAAAATATCCTATTTTGTTTTAAATTATGGTTTATGTCTAAAAACCAGTTTGTTACCAATCGACAACACTGGGCTTTATTTCAAAGAAGAATGTCCTTGATAAAATTCTATACTATTAAACAAGGATGAATTTTAATAAATAATAATACGGATAAAGAACTTCCTTCAACATTGTAGAATAAAATATGGTATTCTGAAGCTTACAAACAAATCTAAAAAGACGCAGCTTCAAGTGAAAAACATCAGTTTATTTTTATTTTTTATCAACACTCAGAGTGCCATCTATATATTGTAAAATGATTTAATAAAAATTTCAGTATTGCTAGAAACATGGAAAGTCGCTTCCCAGCAATGTGAGTCTTATGGGTGGGAAGAGAGTTTTACAGAGGTAAGAATGAAATGACAGACAGTAGACGGACGTCTGGACCCCTGACCTTGGCGACAAACTTGGCGACTTTGTCGACGAAACATGGGATCTCAAAGGTGCTGGAATCTTCTCGATATCTCTATTAGGAGATAAGATACGACACGAATGTGCTAAATCATTCCAGGTGACGTCACGGCCTGCCGGGTAAACTATATAAGGAGAGCGCTTGGACGACGGAGGGAGTGTTCGTCGACTGGGATCGCCTTGGAGCGCGAACATCTTTGGAGTTCTATCCGCTGTGCGAGCTAGTAAGCTGTTAGACGCCGAGGGGTTGTAGAGTGGTGATCCATTGGGAACGACTTTAGAGCTTCGTCCGCAGTGCGAGTTGGGAAGCTGGTGAGCTGAGCGCTATTGAAAGTGCGGTTATTGTCGTTACTAGTTATTTGCTGACTGTTTGTGTTGCTAAATATCAAAATGCTGAACTGTTATTACCTGTGGATTGTTGTCAATTTACATTGGTAATCTGTGCAAGAACTATTGTTTCCTGTACCTGTGCTAAGTGTTTTCCTGCATATTTGTAAATAAACCTTCATTCTCCATTATCCTGCGTGTCGGACGGTTTACACCATACACCCACAGTAAGATTTTTGTAACAGTATGTATCCTATTGGCAACACGAGGCATTAGAGCTTCAGTCTTATTCTCAAGATTTTAGAAGACAAAATTGGGTATGTTGCTTAACACGTTCCGTTCCACGTGTAACATGGATAGTGCATGTTAAACTTCCCATTCAGGCCACGTATACCATCGATGGTACAGGTGGTACACACTAATCGAAAAGTAAAAACTCATTGCAGCGCCACGTGTGCCCTGAATGGTACTCTATGTGATAACTACGTTAAACAAGCTAAGTACCTAAAGGTTGACTATATAATGAAATTTTGTGTAATAATATATGAATCTTCAAAACTCTATCATCTTTTTAGTCCAAACATCAAATGGCCTGAATGAAAAGTCGACCAAAAACGACCAGGCGCGGAAAGTGTTAAGAGCAACACTGGGCCTTTAAGGGTTAAACTTAATAAAACAGTTTTTCGCTGCAGTGTCTGCCGCTGGTTTTCGTTTGCCCACTCCCGTGTCTCTGATTCGTCGGTGCATTCAGCAGTTAAACCCCTTTCTTCTTTTTGTCTCCATACTTTGAGCCATATGGCAAGAGTCTAGCAACTCTTGATATTCCATTTTTCTCTCCCCGTCATTGCTACGGTGCCAAGCTCGTTCTATGGCTCTTTCATATCCCGGTTTTTACTGCTGTTGCCCAGAGTACAATTCT
The DNA here is from genome assembly GCA_013235015.1 of Araneus ventricosus. NCBI lineage: Eukaryota > Metazoa > Arthropoda > Arachnida > Araneae > Araneidae > Araneus > Araneus ventricosus. The sequence goes on along the minus strand of BGPR01006020.1, from coordinate 19,114 downwards.
CTTCTCTTTGGTGTTTGTGTACCTGACTGGAAAATCATAACATAGTATTCCTTCTCTTTCTTCTTCCTCTTCCTCTTCCTTCTTCCTCTTCTTTCTCCTTCTCTTTTTTCGGTAGGAAACGAACTCAGTGACCTTGAATGAATTTACACGCTCATTAATATCAATTAAAAACTTGGTAAAAATTAAATGAAACATTGCATAGAGAGAGTAATTAACTAACGTCATTGGATTGCTATACAGACAATATTAAGAGACGTACAGGCTACTGAATAAAAGCGGGAGCTTTTCTGTTAACGTCCAAAGAAATCAATATTTCTATCATAACTTTAACAGTGGCAAAAACACGTGAATGAATAAGTTGATGAAACATCTCAAAGACATATAAATGGTGCCTTCGCTTTTCTCTATGTTTGCGTATTACTTAAAAATAAATAGATGGATAAATATAATCCAAGTACAGGAGAAATAATCAAAGGGAGTTACGATTCAGAGTACTTCTTCCCAAATGCCACAAATCAAAAGTTCATGAACATGCAGTGGAAATGATAGATGACTGAGTATAAATAATACCCGAAGACAATTCCATTATTCCTAAAATTCAACTGCTATCATCTGACCAACTTTCAGACGAGACAGAACGCTTAAGTCTTCATTGCCTATTACTTCACGTCCCGTTAACAATGACTACATCTTATGGAACATTTGAAGTCTGATGCAATCGTATAACAAAGGCACAAAATGGTGCTTATGCTGTTTTCTATGTTTGCATACTACTTAAAAATAAATAAATGGATAAATATATGCCAAGCACAGCAGAAATAATCAAAAGAAATTATGATTCAGCGTGCTTCTTCCCAATTGCGAGAAATCAAAAGTTCACGGACATGCAGTGGAAATGATAAATGACTAAGTATAAATAATTCCCGAAGACAATTCCATTGTTCCCAAAATTCAACTGTTATCATCTGACCAACTTTCAGACGAGACCAAATGCTTAAGTCTTCACTGTCGTATTGCTTCACGTCCCGATAACACAGTGCCTACACCTTATACCTATAAACCCTGAAGAAATCGCATCACAAAGACATATCGGAAACCTACCAATACCAAAAGGAAAGCAGCCAAGGACAACTCTGGAGGAAAAGAAGATAGGAAGTTCCAACTCAACGAGACTAAAAATAAAAGCCCCGGGAATCCAAGTGCCGTAAGTGTTGCCGATACAGATAGCCACAACTTTTGTTAAAGACCGAAGAAATCCTTAAAGATCGATGAGTATTGTTCCACGGCGGGCATTATCTGTGAAGTTATTTGGGGTGGGGAATTGTTGGCTCGATGGTTCGGTGCTGTAATTACCGGTCCGTGCTTGCCTTGATAGCGATCAATGGTCCCAACTGGAAGCTAGCCCAGGACCGGCCATTAAGGGTTTAATTTCTCTGCTTTTCGTGAAACATTATGTCGGATTAAATGTTTCTTATTCCTTGGTGGCAGCACTTGATTGTTGGCGAGCGTGCATTCCGATTAAAGGGAGCAAAAATGGGACCGCTGAGCACTTTTCGGAGAGCGAGTAACTGCAGCCGATTCCAGTTACCGAGATAAGCTTATTTCAAGAAAATTTATGTTCTTTGAAAATCGATAGGAAAATAACTTTGTTGTGTGGCTGGCATTTAGACTTTTCAAAGCAGAGCCGACGTCGCAACGTAGAGGTTCAAGCCTGAATAATAAGAAATCTGATAGGATCGAAGGTTGTTCAGAATGTGAATTTGTGGTTCATATTTGAGGTTTATGTAACTTGTAAAGAAACAGCGCCCCGGGAGGCAAAAGGAGCAGCTACGCCACTGATTAAATCAAGCAACAAACTAGATGCGCACATTTCAGTTTAAAAGCTTTATACCAAAATTGATGTTCTGTGCCTAATTCTAGACTAAATCTTTCAAAAGAGACCTTCTGTGTGCATATATATGAACACGATATCTCAAAAATTCAACAAGCTAAATAAATTGTTTGAATAAAACTAATTATATAAACTTCCCGTTTCTGAACAACACGAGGAATATTTTGGGACGGAGCTCGTAATTTTGAACAGTGGTTAGACAGCTAGGACGGCATTTGAACCTATAACCGTCTCTCCAAACACATTAGGTCACACCACAGGAGAACCCTCGACGTCAGTTTTAACGTGCACGAGGTCTATAAAAACAGCTGAGGCTTGATGAAGCCCAGTTTCGATCCTACAACCCTCCGATCCCGAAGCCCAGACCTTACAATCAGAACATTTCGACTGTTTGGATTAATGAGGAACTGCAGGATATAGCCCAGAAAGCAGTTATACTCACTAGTAGTCCTCTTTAATTGGAAGTGGATCAAGCCAAAGTGAAAAAAACAATAAAAGGACGCTAGACCATTAAATGCTAGATCAAAAAGAATAAAAACCAATTATTCGAATCATTTTGAGGGGAAAAAAGGAAGGGGAGAAAGTGATAGAGTGCATAAAATGCCATATTTGGGTTCATGCGTAGAGTTGCTGGTGTGAATTTGAGAGCCAAAAAATATTTTTGCTTTAATTGTGCTTTAAGACATTGGTTGTCCACCCTACGAAGCTGGCTTCTTTGGCTAGACCGATGAATCGAATTTTTAAAGTTTTTTTGCTACTATAAAGTGTATTTCATAAAAAAATAATTTCATTCTTGTGAAGAAAAAAATTTCTATTACTACTTGTTACAACTAATGCTTGTGTTTACTATTATTTATTACTAGAAAAACACTTGTTTTTCATTAAGATTATTTTCTAACAGGTACAGTGACCTCTCAATTGTACGCGCTCTCTTTTATGCGCGTTTTTTTCGCGGTCCCGGCCAGGGGTATAGGAAAACAATGATAACTCTTATTCATTTATGAGCCGCATTAAAAAAGCACCTCTCACTTATGCGCGTCGCAAAAATTTTCTTAGTTCAAACTATTTCTCTGGCCCTGGTTCAAATATTTTTTTTTCCGACAGAACAAAAACACTTTTTGCTCTGCTTCTAGGAATGCATTCCCTTGCCCTTCCTCTATTGTTCAGATTCCAGGAACGCATTCTTCTAACTTATACACAGGAGTGTACGTGGGGGTTCCTGTGATTGACGTCAGTAAAAGTCACATTTATACAGCAGCCAATTCGAGAGGTTAGTATTTTATGTACCACGTGGTATTGATCGCTAACGAAAGAACCATCTTTGGAGTTTTGATTAGATGGTTACGTTTTAAAATGGCGAAAAGAACGAAATTGTCGCTTTCGTTTAAAATGGATGTTATTAAAAAATTCGAAAAAATCCTTGCACCTCGAAAAAAAGCTTTAGCGGAGCATTATAACTTCCCAGAATCGACATTGAGAGAGATTTTAAAAAATCGTGAGCATTTCCATTTTCTTTGTGTTCTTGCAAAATAATTAACGGAAGTTATACACGTATTTGCATTTTGAAACTAATTTTATTTACATTTTTCAGTGGTATAATCATGAAACATCATTTCCATTGATGTTGCGTTTATCCAAATTCAAAAAAGATGCAGTCGTTTAAGGCCAAAACTGTTTATTCCAGAAGTACGGCATAATCAAATTAGTTATAGAGTACTCTATTGTCACGTAGATTTATCGTGGTAAATGCGAGAGGATAGAAATAATCACACGATAGAGTAAGATCTCAACTCGAGCTTTATTGAACGACCAAGTACTATTTACAGAAACTTATATACAGGCATGGAACATTCTAGACTGGAATGTTCTGGAAATAAATCAAAGATTAATTTACATATTATTAATTTGCATATTCTAGAAAAGACGAGAAATGTGAAGTAAATTAAGAAACAAAACATAATTATATGAAATATTTGACCTCTCCCGGGCTTGAACTCACGTCCCATGGTTCCACAGACGTGAACGCTACCACTAAGCCATGGAGTTTCGTCTACTCTTGCTTACACTATGATAAAGATTTTTAAAAGATTATTGAAATAATAAAGCCCTGGCCTTGAATGAGGAATTACGCCTCAAACGGCGTGACTTGCTCAGTGCGGTACATGATTACGAAAGAGGAAATTACGCAGACGCGGAGAGTTTTTATAATACCAAAAAGGGAAAAGTACCGAAGTTGAGGCTCTAGAAATAGTGCGACTCTTGCGAGTCTAGTTAGAGTAGAAGTGTTTTTTATCATAGGATTGAAGTAGAAATAATTCGTTCGTAATTAAAAAAAAACTGTCGTTAAAAAAGATTTATTTTAAAGATGGGAAAATTTCTTAGTCAGTACATACATAGTATTAATTAACAATATATGCACACTGTATTGATGTTCCACTTTTAAGCTCCCTTTTGTGGTTTTTCACTTATGCGCGTCTCTCACTTATGCGCGTTTTTTCGCTGTCCCCTGCGCCCGCGCATAAGTGAGAGATCACTGTATATTAAAAATGTCCTGGTGATCCAAATTCAGCGACTCTCCCTTTTGGGTTGATTCAACAATGAGATGTTGTCCTTAAAAATAAGTGAATGCGCTCTATAATACAAAAATATATTTTGATACTAATCATTCCAACTTCTGAAATCCATTGAAAGGTGATGAAATTCACCGAAAGAGGCGCAGTGGTGTCAATTCGTTTTCATGTGATACACGTCAAATTTAATTTTGGAGTCAATTCCGAATCTTGCATGAGTGACTTCACAGCACAGTGTAAATTAGGTATTATGAGGGTCGTTTTTCTTCAACTTCCAATGGACCATAAAAAAAAGAGGAGAGTTGAGAACAAAATGAATTTGTTATCAAAAGTTATGCTCAAACATGATTGCTTTTTGACATAATCGCCATGAAGATTCGGGCATTTTTCGCATCGGTGGGCCAGTTTTCAAATCTCCTCTTCGAAGAATGCTGCCGCCAGTGATGTGAGATGAGGAGATATCAACGATAAGGCCCATTTTTTCTGGAAGTATTGGCCTCCTAGCCAGTTATTCAGGGAAAAGATGAAAATCACTCGTCGCTAAGTCGGGGCTATACGACGGGTGATCAGACACGCCCTATTTAAACTGCTCCAGAAGCTTCTGGGTTACAACAGCATCGGACAGGTACAACAGTTATCATAAAGGAGGAGAAGTCAGAATGGCCTTTCGCAGTCGTCATAAGGTCACAAGAAACAGCTACATCGATCATTTTCCACAAACCAACCTTCTGCTTGAAATAAGCGATTGACATTACGCAACTCACACTCGGAGGGAGAATAAATTATACCAGCCACGTTTACGTGCCGTCAGATCAGCTGAAACTGGCTAGCTGGCGTCGGCAGTAGTTGAGGTTATGGTTAGAGGCATGCGCCATACCCGCCTCCTACCACTTGTTTTCCTGTTTAGCGGCTCGATGGAGGTAGAAACCAGCGGGAGTGGTCTCCCCTAAACTTTCTCGTATACTTACCCAAAAAGGTGCTCTTTCCCCCTCCTCCCGCGTGGATAAAAAAAATTCGAACCTACTGTAACCCAGAATCCAATGACTATCAGAAGCTTTTTCATTGTAGATTAAAGTGATTGCAAAACATTTAGGTAAGGAATCAAATTCAAAGAGAAAACGCATCTCACACACTTTCAAATCTTTCCGGCTCAAGGACAAAGTAAATCCCCTTCCGCGTGCACAGGGATTGCTACCACTGCGCATGCGCGTGGAAATAAGAATTCGTTTCAAAAGTGAACAAGCATGCGATTATACAGACCGACAGACAGTCAACACGTTGACGGATTTGGCCCAAAATTTTAAACGGACCTACATTCCTGATGATAAAACTGTGTACCAAATTTTATCTACCTACCTATTGAAGTTTGTGAGTTATCGCGTTCACATTAACACGGACATACAGACTTCCCATGCACGGATTTTGTCCAAAAGTTGACAGAAACCTGCAAATTGTGTGTAAAGATCACATACCAAATTTCATCCTCGTAGCTCTAATAGTTTTCGAGTTATCGTGTTCACAGACAGACAGACATAATTCTAAAATTGTGTTTTTTGGACTGAGGGAGGTCTAAAACGTGGAGATCCGTCAAAATCTCGAGTTCGAATTTTTTGACGATTACAATACTCTCTCTTTGTGTACTTCGTATACGAGAAAGTAAAAGAACGACCCTTGCAGATGACATGCGCAGTTATGTTTGTCATGCGACTGTGACGACACGTTAATCCACTCCAATAACTGATATGGAAAGATGTGTGTCAAATACTGAGAAGTAGAGAACCACCGGCTAAACTTGTTTTATTTAGAGCATATTTTGAAGAATTTCATTCAGAAATGACGTACATAGCAACTGTGCGACTTATAGAATGAAAATAATCCCCCATCGATACAACGACCGTTTCCATAACGACTGCCATTATCTAGATTTTATGTCTGGTGATGCTACAACGAGAGATTACAAGCGACTGTATTCCACATGCTACAGTACAATTCCTTTTATCACTTCGTACAAATAATTGCTTACATTTCCTCCATTGGTAAGTTTTTCCTTTAGATCCTATGTTTATAATAATTCAGACACTACTTTAATCAGATGGATGATCATTTTAAATGCTTGGATACATAGATCTTCTAAAAATTGAGCCATGCATGTATGAACCTCATGTTTAAAAATAGACCTCAGAAAGGTATTTCAGATAAAAACTAGCTTCGACTTAGGGTTCCTCACTGGGCATGCGCAGCTTTTACTCTCTAATTCAGCGACGCGTGCATTCCGACGGCAATTAAAGATATTCGATGGAGGTTGCCCGCGCTTTTGTGGGGACATTAGAGGAAGGAGGCGAGGACTCATCAAGGGGGTGGGGGTGGGTGGATGTTCTGTTGCGATACATCATCGTTTGGCGAAAGGGGAGATTTAATGGTGGTTTTATGACGCAACGTTGTCTTTCCCAACAATGGCCCACCGTTATTTGCCGCCCGTTCCGATAAATTTCAGCCTCGTTATGGCCTCAAATCGACTCGAAACAGCGTTTATGAACAAGCGATGGAGAGATATGACCCGAAGGAAAAGCTGAGTTAGTTGCGCAGTTTTTTTAATCGCCTTTGTGCGATTTGAAAGGCAAATGGACACTTTAAGGTTCTAGAGCGACGATTGAGGGGCGGAGGAAATGAGCAGTCATCATCCCTCCACCCCGCCCTTTTCATTCTTGTCCAATAAGGATGGTTATTCGCAAATTTGTGAGCGTTTGATTGACTTTTTTATTTCCTTTGAAGACTACAGCATCTTCTCATTTGAGCTTATTGAATTTCGCAGTGAACCAGCTTAAGATTATTAAATATGTGTCATCATCATTAAAGGCGTTGCAAAAAATATTTTATTTTAATTAAAAAAATCATTTAGCACTTGGAAAAGCAACTTTGAAGAATTTTTAAACCTTTGAGAAAAAGTCATAGGTGGTTTATTAGCAAAGGAATATTCTTATATGTACGGTATGTAAACAAATATACAAATACATAAACTTCAGTAGTGTAAAGGGATATGTAAATAAACCAGCGCTAGAGGTCTTCCCTAAACTTTCTCGCACATCACCTAACACGGGTGGGAAAAAAATATGCCAAACGGCAGTAACACGAGTCATTCCCTAACATAGGTAGGGAAAAACGCCACGCCTTTTTTGTGTCGTAGAATGGTAAAGAAACCGAATATGCAATTTGAGAGCCTTTTTTCAACCTTTTGAAACCACAATCGGACACAGATCTACAATTAAGGTTAGAAGAGCACATACAAAATTTCATTTATCTAAGTTATTGCGTTTATGAGTTATCGTGTTCACAAGCATGCGGTTATACAAACCGGCAGACAGTTAACCGTTTAACGAATTTGGTCCAAAATTTGATACGGACCTACATTCCTGATGATAAAACAGTTTACTAAATTTTATTCATCTAGCTATTTAAGCTTTTGAGAAGTCGTGTTCACAGACAGATAGACAGACAGGACTGTAGACGGATTTTGTTCAAAATTTTATAGAAACCTACGAATTATGTGTAAAGATCACATATCAAATTTCATTCTTCCAGCTCTAACCGGTTTTGAGTTATTGTGTTCACATACAGACAAACATAATTCTATAGTTGTTTTTTCGGACTCGGGGAGGTCTAAAAGAGATTCATCAAAATCTGAAGTTCGAATTTTCTGACGATTACAAGACTTTCTCTTTGTATACTTAATATACGAGAAAGTAAAAAAATATAAATTTTTAATCATAAACGCCGCCGGCACCAGAAGTAAAACTCCAACAACTCCAACAAGCTAACTATCTCACCCATTTCCAGAGACCAAAGCCGCCACCTGGCATTACAACCAACGCCCAGACTACTTATTGGCAATTCAAAATATGCAGAATATTATAAAATAATGAAAGATAACAGTCTTTAAAAGAAAAGTACATAAAAAGTCCACAATAATTGTCCGATTCTTTAGCAGTCCCTCATCGGAAGCAGAGCAAGAATGCATAACATTGATTGGCACAAAGACCCAACTGGATCGTAACTGGCGGAAAATCCTTAGACTTTCTTGGTTTTCTATACAAAGAACTTCAAAGTTTGGCGCAGAAGTAAGTATTTTGAAAAGGCATGAAAGCAGCAATTCCGTATAAACGTATGCCTTTAGGAATTTTACAACACAAAAAAAGTCTCCAATTTTGGCGTTTATGTAGCCCATGTCTGGATACTAAGTGACAGTTAAATGAATATGGCCAAGATTCCAAGTTCACACACATGCACAGAGACTGTAATGAGACCTTATTGGCGGTTTTTCAACGAATCCCAAGCCTACCCAAGCGGATTCTTGCAATAAACAGAAACAAAATCAGATGAAGCCAAGAAACCGTTAGATTACATTCCCGATGAATTTAAAGTTTTTTAGTATCATTAACTGGCCAACAAAGACATCCAGTTTTCCGAAGACCACGAAGACCAAGATCAAAAAAATTAATAAAATAATATTTTTTCCTTAACTATTGATGCTCGATATCTTCATTTTATTCTCAAAAAAATAAATGAAGAAGCTTTTTTTTTGGTTCTAATAGTTATTTCATCTTCACAGATTCATTTTTAAATCGTAAGATGTAGAAACCCCATAAGTCAAGGCATTTTAACTATTAATAACCAATTGATTAGTGGATATGGAACATCTGCAGGAGTCAAGATTAATTAGGCATCCAAATGAGATTTAATCTGAAAGAAAATTTTTGTCAGTGAGAGATACAGTTAGAGGGAAAACAGTTTTCGTTTTCTCTCAACAATTAACTTTCAGTGATTTATGAGGTTTCTGAAATAACTGATTCAATTCTAAGTGAGAATTTCCACCCGTTAACAAATGTTTCGTTGATTTTCACTCGGTATATTATGTTATTAAAATTGAAGACCATTCTTGCTGAAAGTACAATCCCGTGTTACGATTTGCTGATGCTTTTCAGAGACAAGCACTGAATATTTAATACTTTTACACCCATGAAAATATTGTTAGGAAGTTGTAAAGTTGTTTCCCTGACATGCTAATCTGAGGACAAGAAAGAGAGTTTTACAGAGGTTTTACTGGGAGCCAAGCCAGTGAACTCCGACCTTGGCGACCATTCTGGCGACAAAACGTAACTTCTAGAAAATACATGTGTTGTGGTCCTATCTCTTCTAAGAGTGGAAATACCCAGAACCTTCGAGAGATAACTATATGACGTCACTTCCTGTTGGAAAAGGTATAAGAAGAAAGCTCTCAAACCAAGAATGAATCAGTTGGAGTTTTGACTGCATTGCAAGCTGATGATCTAACATATGCTGAGCGCTATTGAAAGTGCTGTGACTGAGATTAATCGGTGATCTCTGTTGTTGATTTATGCAAGAGCTGTTCAGTTTTAGGTAGATTCTTTATAGGAACTCTACCTATTGCAATGGTTCTCATGACACGACTTTCGGAAAAATTCCGCAGATCTTCATCGATCATAGAACCTAGAACCCAAAACCACACCCTTCGTTAAAAAGTTTATATATATATATATATAACGCTTTTCCCCATGTTATCTTGTGAACACGATAACTGGAGTAATTTTGACGTAAATTTAACCAGCTTGGGATATGTTGTAAGGACAGTGAAAATCTCGGTCGAGTTCGTAGATGGGCTATCCAGCTCAAAGGGGGTGGAAATGGTGGGGGGTGGAAATTTTCATTTTTCCATAATTCCTTTACAAATCAAAATAGAAAGAAAATTCAAATTAGGCGAATTATTGCCTTATTATAACGAACAATTTTTGAATTTAAACTTTTTCGATAGCTACAATTGCTTAGAAGTTAAGAGCTGAAAAGTGATTTTCCCACCATTCCCCTCCTCTCCCCCTAACTTAAAGTACGTTTTAACCTAAGCATGTTACCCCTTGTTGGAAAGCCCTCGTCATTTGCAGTTTCTTCCACCCTCTTTCATTCTTGTATCTCCAATAATTATGAGAATAGAGGGCAAAATGTTCTTTTCCTTATTATTATTAGTAGAGAAGTATATGTATAACGCTTTGGCCCGTGTTATTTTGTAAACACGATAACTAGAGTAATTTTGATTAGATTTTAACTGGCGACGTATATGTTGTAAGGACGGTGAAAATCTCGGTCGAGTTTACAGATGGGCTAACCAGCTCAAAGGGGGTGGAAATGGTGGGGGACTGAAAATTTCATATTCCCATAATTCCCTTACGATTCAAGATAGAAAGAAAATTCAAATAGGCGAATTATTGCCTTATCACAACAAACAACTTTTGTATTGAAACTTTTTTGATAGTCACAATTTCTTAGAAGTTATGAGCTAAAAAGCCATTTTCAATCCCCTCCTCAACTTATCATTTCCCCATAGCTCTGTTACGACTAAAGATAGAAAAAAATTTTCAATTAAGCGAATTATCACCTTATGATAACGAACAACTTTTATGCTAAAAGTTTTTTGTCTGCTAGAATTCATGAGGTAAGCTATGAGCTGAAAAGATATTCAATACCCCCCCCCCCATTTATCATTCCAGTTTGTTAAGATTGAAGATAAAAAGAAAATTTCAATTAGGGGAATTATCACCTTATCATAACAAACTACTTTTATATTGAAAGTTTTTTGACAGCAAGAATTACTTAGAAGTTATGAGTTCCCATCAACCGCATTCACTTTCACTTTTTATACGGTATAATATATAATTAATTTATGACTAATTAATTTATAGTTAATATCTTTGTTAAATTTTGTTAATTATGACTGTTAATTGATATACCTGGCTTTGCTCTGGATTAAAATGTTTTCATGTTTAATATTTTCAATGTAAAAATTACTATTGTATAAATATTATAATACACAAATTCCTTTTCTGATCTAAAACGCTTTCAATTAAAACGAGAATATCAATTCAACCAGACGATTTTTAAAAACATCCGTTTTCTTCATACGTTATTATTTGTTATATAGGTACTTCAAATTTTGTTAACAATTACTAAAGTCAATGAATATTTTGAAACAATTAAATTAACTATTTAATTATTCATTAATTTAAAGCGCGAAAATAAATCAATAGCTGGTCCCGATATAAATTGTTAAATCGTCTACTTTTAAAATTTTCTTTTAGCATTCTCCCTTCTGGAAACAGTTCTTCGTATTATTTTTGATCAACAAGAATATTGCTACGAATTCAGTTTAAAATTAATTTTGACAAAAATATTAAAATGAGAGAAACAAATTTATGGAAATGAAAGACATCGCGGAAAAACGCCTTGCTTAATTTTTAATTAAGTGAAATTTTAAGCATCTTTTAGGCTTTGAAAAGTTGAAGGTGACCTTTCTCTTTTCTTAAATAAAAAGTTTGAAAAGTTTGTTTGAAATCAGTCCAGTGGTTTAGGAGGAGATGTGGAACATATATACATAGCCACAGTTACTTTTATTTAAATTAATATAATTATTATATAATTATAAGATAAATATTACTGGCATATAGTATGAGCCATGAAAAAGGTTTTAGTGAAGTTTTGTAACAATTAATTTTTAACCTTTATTAAGTAAATAGTTAATTTTAATTAATCAAATAATTTTAATAGTTAATTTGATAATAGGTTTTTTTGACAGAATACTTTAATTTGATATTTAACTAAACATGGCGGGACCATGATTTGTTTAATAAAATCAATATAAAATAGCCAAAAACGATAGATATTTAAATAAGAGTTTCCTTTATCCTTTTTACTATTGAAAAATACCTCCTTAACTTTAAAATTGTTTGGGAATTTCTGCCTGGTTTTAACCGTCGATGGAGATTTAAATTTACTGTTCAAATTGGCTGCATTCATATCCTATGCTTTAAAAACACGTATTTAATTTGCCACACACAATGTTTAATAATTTTATTCTCTTATATGTTAAGAATTTAGTGACTATTATCTCTGTAACCAGGGAGTTCTCTAAATGAGCCCATTTTAGTAGTATTTAAGTGTTTCCATGTCACGTGATTTTACCATATGACAAAGTAATGTTCGCACAATTATATTGTAACATAGATTAAATAAATTAATTTTTAAATCTAGAGTCTTACTTCATTCGTGTCAAGAGTCAATTTCTTGTTACTGTTTCAGATAGACTGGCTTAATGTTATCTAGGAGATATTTGCACTGCTGAGATGTTTATTTCTTTATGACTCCTACCTGTTGAATGATTATGTGTTGAGATATAAAAAAATTGACCAATGAACTGACCGATAAATCTATCATAACTTTTTGGAATGAAAAATGGAATGACAAAACCTTGATATAGCAAAAAATTAAATGACATGAAAACAGAATCATAGCGTAAATATTGCAATGTGTAGAAACAATAAAGTCATTGGCTATGTCTGTATTGATCAATATGTAATATTTCATTACTTTTGTAACATTAACGTAAAGGAATCTACCTCTGCCTTCAAGCTTGCCGAAAAGGGATTTTTTTTACCTGTGCTACGTTTTTTTTTTTTTTTTGGAATATTCGTAAAATAAAGAGTCATTTATTTTTTCATTGTGATGCTTGTTGGACTGCATTCGCGTACAGCCATCAGACGATTTTTGTAACAATATCTAAAATTTCAGGACATGACTTAAATACACTGCTGACTCATTTAATAATGCGCACATTTCAGTGTTCAGGCCTTCTTATAAACTAAGCTCCAAAGCATAGTCTTGCAGCGCTTTGCGTCAGATTTTGATAAAAAAATTAATTAATTATGTCTTCCAGTATAGCTTAAAAATAAAACGAAACACAACGGTAAAAAAACGGTATTCATAACAAAAAATAATATAGGGTATTCAAATTTCAACGTATAACGTTCAAACGAATTCGACTGTTCAAATTAAACATTTTTATACTTTTTTACGTAATTATAAAAGTTGTAGAGAGAGGGGTTTTCTATTTTTAATAAGTTTTCTGCTCACATATTTCATTCAAAAATATAAATACATTATGTGTATTCGCTTTTTTAAATCAAGAAGAATAAAACTTAATCTTTCTTGCTGAAAGTTTCATTTTTAGAATCTTCCCTTCTTGTTAATTGAAAGGAAAATATTTAATACCACTTTTCAGCTTTTCTTATCATATATCATTTGGTCTCTGATTTTTTTGTAATTTCAAATGCAAATATTTAATCCTTTATTCTTTTTTTTATAATATCTATTAATAAGTAACCCAGTTTTCTCGTGTTTTTTAATTATTATTCTCATTCTGGCTCTATTTATTTGGCCCAATTTTCATTTCCGATCTGGCTATTTGTCTTTCACTTTTTTTCTCGATTCCAGATACAGTTCATAGAAATCAGTCAGAATGTTCTAATCTTTTCTCCCTTTCCCGAGGCCGTGGGAAGAAACTTCTCATTTAATTCATCATAAAGCATTGTAAGCTATTTTGCCATCTTTGATTTAATTTTCCACCATTTGCTAACTCAGTAACCACGGAAAATAACGGATCACAAGATTAAGGCTGGATACTATGCCTTTAACATTATAATCAGAGTTAGTGTCTCGTCATTTCTCCCCCTGTGAAAAGTCGCAATGGATTCCAAAAGTATATTAACTTGACACAATTGACATGTCTCACGTGCGGGTGAATGCCTTCTATTTACTTTTTATTTAGGTGATTTAATTTTCCACCATTTTCTAACTTCAGTAACCACGGAAAATAACGAATCACAAGATCAGACTGGATACTATGCCTTTAACATTATAATCAGAGTTAGTGTCTCGTCATTTCTTCCCCTTTATAATTTTTGAATGATCTACGGCAAATTGTATAATTATGTGAAAGAAGATAGTGATATAATTAAGAAAGTAAAATAACATAAAAAAGTAAGAAAGAAAATCAACATAAAAAAAATGACTGGGCTAAAAAGGATTAACATTGCATCCTTTTTATTATTCTATGTGTCCATTTTATTAGATTGTTTTAACATTATTAATTTTTTAGAAGACTAAAATAAACCATTACTTATCCACTTTTTTTCATGTTTTATTTATTTAGCATTTAAGCTAAACTTAGCTCTTTCCTTAGCACTTTACTTAGCACTTTCTCGTATAAATACTTGGTAGTTATGGCAACCATACTTTTATTGCAACTAATTAGGCAGCCACATATTACAAAAATGTCCTATCCAACCGATTTTATTTTTATATCACTGTAAAACCCACGCAGAGACAGCGAAATTTCTAAGTTAAAATATCAAAACCAGAAAAAATATACCACAAAAAATACCCGAATCACAGTGCGATGGTTTGGAAAATTGAAAGTCTACAAATAGGAACGAAAATGGCAAAAGTGCAGAAAAATTCACCTTTTATGGAGAAAATGGTAGACAGCTTAGTTCACGCTGGTTTTTCAACGGAAATTCTCGAAAATCAATGGCAAACAGTAATGGAATAGAATCCGTTGGGCTCAGATAAAACCAGCCCACCTTTCTATTTTCTTGTTCGACGTAATGGACGATAGACAAGAATATTTTCTTAAGCTTGTCCAGTCGGAGCTCATAAAATTTTCCATCTTCTTTTTCAAAATTTTGTTATGAAGGGGATTAAAGAGTATCGAGAAGTTCGAGTCTTCAAGACCTTTTCTCCTGAGACGGGATACTTAAGCTTTTAATACCACGGTCACAGTTAAGCTTCTCGAATATTTATATACACGATGGCTGAACGTTGTCGGCTGATGCTATAACATTTGAGTTTGTATAGGAAAGTCTATTTTATCAAGGGCTTTGACAAAAACTGGAGTTGTATGGATGGATTCATATTTTAATACATTAAACATTGTGTTCTTGGTTTATACAGACCTCAAATTTCCCAATTTTGATTTAACACAAATGAAGGGAAGAACGTTCATTTACACATGACTTCAACTGCAGTTTATCACAAAAATAAATAAATAAACCCGTATACATGTCAGCAGAGCTAAAAAAAATTGTCTTTGTTCTATTTGCAGTTCAATATGTTTTAAATGTGTATGTCTATTTAAGTTCAAATCTTTTTTTAATAATCGAAATGAACGCATTGTCACCAGAAATTAAAAGTTGATGTCTGGATTATTAACAATAATAAAGGAAAATGTAGAAAAATAAGCATTTACTCATTTTTATATACCAGTTTACAAATTTAACACACAATGAGTAAATTTAATATTTGTAAAAAGGCATAATATTTTCGAAAATCTAGATGTGGATGTTAAAATTTAGTATCTGTTGGATTAGAATTAAGAGAAAGATTTTTTTTTCTTCTTTCATTGTGAAGCCCAGGAACTAGGGAAACAAAAATTTAACTGCAGTAAAACTCTTGTATTCCGTGGGTTAGTTTAAATAATATAGTTTAATAACTTTGATTAAAAGAAAGCAAATATAAAATTTGGTATCATTTTCCGAAAGGTTTCCATGCTGTTTTCCGAAAACTGAGAATGTTGGGTAGAAATTAAATTTGGTTTAACTTCAATATTTTCCAATATAATCAAAATTTTATTCACTTAAGAATAAAATAAGTAAAGAAATTTTTGTAAGTAAAAAAATGTCACAAAGGTTTTTTTTATTAATAACTAAAATATGCACCATCATGTAAACAGAAGTATTGTATTCCAGAAGAACGAGACAACTTTATATTGCACAAAAATGAGAGGAAATTACTTTAATAACAACAACAAAAATTTCATTTTTTTTCTATTCTAATGACAATATTTTCAGCCCACATAACAGAGAAGAAAATAACCGAGGAAACAAGAAAAAAAGGAATTGAAAACTCTAGCAATATGTCAAATTGAATTAGCTTACATATCAAAAATAAAAAAAGATAAGAAAGCCTTAGAATTTCCTTGCCTACTACCTTATTTACTAACATTTTTTCATTCTTTAGGAATATATAGAACGTTCTTTTTTGCAGCGCAGCATGCTTACTTCTATTTTCATTCTTCTGGAAGCAATTCGGGATTGTACCTTCTAAACTAAGTAAAAAAATAACTAAGTAAAAGTAGCAGTAATGAAAAATAAAGAAAACCCAAAGAAAAAGTAAAAAATAAATTCTTCGAAATAGATTTTTGTTCCAAACGGCCGGTTTTCCGTGTAGACGAAATCATAAACGTTATTACTCTACTATAATCCACTTTACTTAAAACTGGAAGCAGCGCCATTTTTATTTCCTTCCTGAAATCCTTCTACCAAACAATTCCGTTTTACAGACGGTTCGAAGAAACTAATAAACCGAAGCTGAAAAAAAAGTTCCTTTTAACCCGAGTTTTTTAAAGTATATTTTTTTTTCTCGTGACGTAAAACCACGGACGACTTTTCTTTGGAGTAAAAATTACGGAATTTCCGAATAAATTTTTTAAAGTGTTGCCAAAAAAAGTAACAAAAAAAAAGAAGCATTATCTTAAGTAGACTTTGAACTCGGATTCGGCATTAAAGAAAAGATAAAGAAATGAAAAGAAGTTAGAATTTTTTCCGTCAGTGCAGCTTGTATTTTAAAGAAAAGTAAAGCAAATTAATTGAATTCTGCTTCAAATGTGGATTTATTTGAAAAGAGATAATTGCTTTCAGTTCAGTGCTTTTCTTCAATTTTTTATTTTGGAATAAACAATCAAATTTAACGTTCTGTTGAAACATTTAAAAATAATTTTTAAGTAAAGAAAGTGAAAAATTTGCAGAAAAAAACTGCCTAAAATTTGATTTTTGAATTTCCAACCAACTATGTACAATATATAAAAAATTCCTTTATAATATATATAAAAAATAACAATTACAATATTAAAAAAAGAAGGCAGCATGTATTGCGAATTAATAGTTTTGAAATGTCAAAACGTTTCTATACTTAAAAACAATTAAACATTTATACTTTCTTAACTATATGTTAGTATATATTAGGAATCGAAGAAAAATCGGAAATTTTGTCATAAATGACATATAAACGCACACGTAAGTAATGTTCTAAAATAATTTGGCATGTACTAAAGATTCCGACTAATTTTATATATGTAGTATTTAAATTAAAAATAACTTTTCATTTTTAACTGTATTATGAAACAAACCCATGCAAAAATGATTCATTAATAAAATTAATTTTGTAATAGTGAATTTTCCCTGCAAAAATTTTAATTAGAGCCGTCAACAACATTAAAATTCTTGTTCGTTTGCATGTATTTTTCTTAACTTTCATTTTCAATGATGGATATTTAAATCGCGATTTAATGAAATTCTTCAAAACAATTTAGGTGTCTTAATAAGTATTAAATTTTTTGTGAATTAAATTAGTCTAATTCATTCACTAGTTCCATTATTCTGAATTTAAGCAGTAGCTTCTGCTTCTGCTTGTTTGACACTTAAATTATAAAAAAATGAACAAAAAATATCTCTAACATTACTAAATTTGGTCTTTTTTCTCCCCTTTTACAAAATGGTTGATACATATAAACGATAAAATAAGTTTTCTAGCCCTTAACTGTTTTGCTTCAACTACTGCAATGATGGCGAACCTTTTTGAGAAGTGGCTCACATTTTGTTCATTATTTTTTTAATACCAGCCGTTGGTCACTTCGAAAGGTGGCGGAAGGGTACCAATCATTTGGAAGCACCGAAAGTTTGTTAACAGAAAAACTTGACAGCTGAACTCTTTTTCCCTCACTTTTAAAATCCTGTAAAATTAATTAGCGTTTCCTTCTTGTTTAACATCTTTCACTTACACATATGCGCGTCAAGTTTATGACCGACTGTTATGAGTCATACGCAGCAGGAATGGCGCTAGAGTTTGCCCGACAGGGGGCACGGTCTCCCCGACAAGGGGACATGACCTGCTGTACGGGGGAGAGGGTAATGGCTCCAGGCACGGGGACATGGGGCGGCGATTTAAGTACGAAAAGTATGTATACCGAGTGTATTGAAATTGGTCTCAAATTTTCGCCATATTATTATTTATCAACTACAGTTGAATACCCCGTACAAAAATGTTCCCCGGGGGGGGGGGGCACAACATCCCCGACAGGGGAGACCTGCCCCCCCCCTCTGGCGCCACCCCTGATATGCAGGTGCAATGATACCATAGAAAATCAGTTAGCCAACGTCCACTTGGGAATATTTTTATTGTAAATTCGAGATTAGATATTTATGCTATAATTTTTTAATATTTTCGATTGTCTGTTCTCTTTTTTATCATATAAGAATCAGTTTTTAAAAATCAACGCGTGGGTCATTTAAAAAGCCTTCGTGGGTGTCTGATTCGCGGGTCATAGGTTCGTCACTACTGCTCTACTGCCTAGAGTTTTAGGAAATGTATGGTCATTTGTTTCAATTAAAAGTCCATGGGACATTTGAGATGTTTGTGGATTTCATGGAAATCAGTCATTCATGGATGTTATAATTGCATGGATATTTCTAATGGATTTTTTTCTATCGAATTATAACATCCATAAATGACTAAATTTAAGCTTTTGAATTTCAAAATATAACAATTTGAATCGCATGAGATGCAAAGGCATGACAGTTCAGAGGTCAAAGAGAAAACTTTAAAAATATGTATTCAAAATCTCGTTTTATATGTATTATATTGAAATAAATATTTGATTAAAATATAAATGCACATTTATATTTTATTTATATCATTT
>BGPR01006019.1:0-85637 GCA_013235015.1 Araneus ventricosus | reverse complement strand
TTCTTTATTATTAGTAGAGATATATTTAATTAAAAATTAATAAAAATCTAAAGTTTTTCTCAATAATTTTGGAGCATATTAATGCACAAAAACTTTTTTTACGCCACTTGAAAATATAGAAAACTAGTATTTTAGTGATAGCAGCTGAATTATGGTAGAAATACTTTTCTTATTTTAATAATTTAAAAAAATAATTTAAGTATATTTTACAACAATACTTCTCATTGTTTTAATTACTGCATTTATACACATGCACTCTGCAACGATTTTAAATACATTTTTTTCGGGTGCACATTATCGTTACTACATAATTAAGAGTAAATTTTCCAACATGTTTTAAAATCTAAAAAATTATCATGGTACTATATTTCGAACTAGATCAGCGGTTTCCAAAGTTTTTTCTCTACTGTATCCCTTGATTAATCTTTTTTTAATTTTGAGTACCCCTACTATCATATCCCAACCAGGTCATTCTTCTGTGTAAAGGAATTTTTTTAAAAAACATGTTAAGGGCTTAGGTCATATTAAGATTTAAAAGATTCGAATTAACTTATAGTATTTTGTATCATTTATTTTTTTATTTTATTTTTTTCCAGTTTTTATAATAGTAAAAGTTCAGCGCCAAGACAAATGAAAACAGAAATGAAATATTTTCACATAAATTTATGATAAAAACGATTTCACTGGCTCCTCATGATTATCAACTAATCAAGTGGAAGACAATTTGAATACGATTCTTGAGCTTCTGTCCATGGAGATGAGTTTAAAAAAATTAGATTCAAATGAAGACGGTATAATCGCATGTGCCAGCATGGCCAAAAATGGCCTTTCCGCCATAAATTAAAATCATTTTTCGAGCTACGTCAAGCTTATTGCGATAATTGTTCTTAATATAGGGGAGACCGGGGCAGGTTTACACACTTTTTAAACTTTTATTTTTCTCTTTTAAGGCTTTAAAGTATTTCTTTCATTTTCATTACCAATTAATAAGTTAGACTTTAAGGCATCTAGTTCATATTTTTAAGGTATCTGACTACGTGCGGGAACGAATTTTTGAAAAAGCGCTTTAATGTGCAATTTCAGTTCATTTTCTGACTCAATATGATTCAAAACAACCATTAATACCAGTCAGGAAATTTTATGTCACTTGAGATTCAGTAAAATGGGATAATTTAGGTAAAAAAGGGGTAAAATTAGAGCAAAAAGCAAAACACTCTAGCAGAAATTCTAATCCATATATTCAAATTATTTCTCTACACAGCACATTTACAGCTATGGTGAAGGCAATGAACTAGGATCTAAGAAATACTTGCACTTACAGGAAAGTTATGGCCAGTCGAGTATTCTCTTATTCAAAATTTCACAAAATGCATAGGTATAATCAACATTAGGCAGCTCTAAATCAAAAACTATTGATCTCAAAACTATATGTCTAGTTCATTGCCTTTACTACACTTAAGACAACATATATACAAAATTTCAAGGAAATATATAGATAATGTTTTGAGATATCGTGTTTTGCGTAAGTGACTTTTGACGAAATATAAGTTTTCCAAAAAACGCGTTTAAAGTTTTAATTTGCTTTTCATTAAAAATATATTTATTTAACTTCTTTTCAAATTTGTCACATTTGTAGGATATACCTTCTTTATTCAGAATCTTATCACATTTTTTCATTCTGAGAGCCAGTAATTTTTTTCTAGCGTTTTTTGTTCCTGCCAAAGACTGTCTATTAGCAGTGACGATTCTATGGTTATTGAGGTTAAGATATTATTTCAATGTATATATTGGACAGGAACTGTTCCCAGTTCATGAAATACTCTTTTAAGACCATAAAATCAATCATTAAACAACAATTGAGCTATCGATGTCCCAAAACGTGAATTTTGTAACTCCACAAATGTGCATTTTGTCAAAAATGTTCATAGTAGCTTGTCGAAACTCAAAATCTTATTCAAATTGACATGACTTGCATATAGAGTGCATAACTAATCGAAATAGATAAAAAGAAATTTAATTTATACTTCAGAGTGCGGTGTATTGGGTATAACGAGGGAAAACAGCCAACTTCAGGTTTCGTTTTTGGCTACCGTGCTTTATAAAAAATTATATATCTCCGTTTCTATTCATCGTAAAAATAAAATAAACCCAGATTTAGAAAGCTAAATAAATGGGCTTTAAAGTAAAACCATAAAAAAAATTTCGTGAATTTCGACCCAAAACCGCCTTTTAGACGTAGTCAGATACCATTTTCTCAATTTCTTTGTCAATTTTTCAATTTTGAGTTTAAAATTATCTCTCTTTGATTGAACATTTCAAATATTTCTCATTATACATTTCTGAATATTTCCCATTGTGCATTTCTGAACATTTCACATTGCACATTTCTGAACATTTCACATTGTACATTTATGAACATCTCAAAATGATAGAACAAATATTTAATCAGATAAGAAGTCATTTTGACTGACACGTTTCTACGAGCAATTCACTGGTATAACACCTAATTTTTTTTGTCATGAAGTGAAGTAAAACACTTTTCTGGAAACATTTTGTTTATTCATAGTTCGTTTATAATTTTGATTGCTTCGCTATCCTCTCTGTGTTAGTTTCGTCCATTTTCTGCGCTAATTTTCGGTCCATTTTGGACCATTTTTGAAAAGAAAACTACCTTTGTCAAGGATCCAACACAATTACTTACTCTAATTTTGGTAGATATGATAATGTCCCAAGATTTAACAGAAAGGCACCTTATTTTATTTTGAACGGCAAGAATTGGAAAGCGCATTAATCGAATGTTTCAAATAAAACAGTTTCAAAAACGCTCCAGAATTTGACTGTCAAATTTATGAGTAAAACGGGAGTTAATGACATTGTAGACGATAACTAGTGCATTTTAGCTTCTACAAGGCCACTTTCGAAACTGTATTTTACAATGAAATTTTGTTTCATGCAAAACATTTTCCGTACATGTTTTTAAATTTGTTTTTGCTCGTTTTCCATAAACTTTACTTGTTTCAAGATGTTTTATTCTATTTATATTTCATTCAAATGGCTTACAATTGCATCCGTGTAAAAGAAAGCATTTGCTGAATAGAATTAAGAATGATTTCATAAATATATCGTTTAGAAAAATTTTAATAAATTAAAAATGTTAATTTTTTTCTTATTTTTCTCAAACTTTTTCTAATTACTGCGAAATTAACTGTTAGCTATTACTAACTATTCTAAAGATAAATATTTATTAAATTGCTCCTCCTGACTTATACATGTTAGGCTATGATTGTGAAATAAAAACACTGGTTTGATACAAGCTGGTTACATTTGTCAACATTAAAAATATTTTAGAAATCTATGTTTCTGCATCGTTTATATGCAGCTACTTCAAAATAAAGCAAAGTAGTCTAAATTGTAGAAAAAAATATTTCTGTTTGACGAGTCCACTTTTATTAAATCTATTCTGATTTATATTTTGATAATACAGAATTCATTATCCAAGCAAGTAATAACATCTCGTAAACAAACCTAAAAAAATTCTTTAAAGGATTTTTTAAAAAATTACAAACTGGGTAATTCATTAGAGAAAGAGTAACGTTATGGCAAAATGAGAAGGAAAAAAACTTAAATTCCTAACTATATTAACTTCCAAACCTTCTCTTCGCCTAACTCTTTACTTTTGGCTACACTAAACTGGAAATTTCATGTACTCTTTTTGGAAGAAACGGAAGGAAATGGGTAATTGAGAAAGGTTTAGCTTTATCTATGTTACTCGATCCACAGCACAAACCTGATGGATTTCGACTGTTAGTGCTATTAGTATCCAACTGTGTAATCGTCTTGCGGTTTGTTAAGACTCCCATTAGCTGAGTAAGAACTTAGAAGAAATCTTGTTAGCTTGATCACTGAAGAGTGTGTAAGGAAGAGGAAAAAGAGGGATTTAATTAACGAAAGAAAGTAGTTGCGATAAGAAAATTCGAAGAATTAAAAGATGAGAAGACATCAAAATACTACATTCTGCCTTTGTAGAAACTCAACGAAGTTCATAAAGTAACAATAATAAAATTTTATCTATAATATGAAAAAGAAGAAACATGTGTCTGTCTGTGTGTCAGAACTTCTCCTAAACGGTGAACGTTTGCGACATGAAATGTGCACACGACATTCTGGGATACATTTCATGGTCAACTGCGCTATTTTAAACTTTCAGAATTTATTAGTTTTTAAGAAATTTAATTAAATAACGAAAACGAAGCCGTTTTAAGCCTACTTACTAGAAGTTCTTCGACAATAATTTCTGAAATATTTATCGCCCGAAAACTATTTTTACACCATCTTAAGAGCAAAACATTTTTTTAATGATAGTTATTCCATTTCGCTACAATTTTTCTCTAATTGTAATTGACGTTTCAAAATTTATTTTTAAAGCAATTTTTAACATTGCTTTCTATTCTTATAAAATTAAATTCAAGACAATTTATTACTTCATGAAATCCTCGATATCTGTGCATTTGCGAATGTTAAAGTTAATATAAGAAAATATAGTTTCCTTTAGACATTTTTATTTCCATGGAAGACCGGTTATTATTTATTTCCGGTTTTATGTCGTAGCATATACCTCTTTTAATATAGTTTGACGATAATCCAATTACTGTGCAAATGGATTAATTTCTCTCTCTATGACGTGCATCGCTTAATTTTCAAAAAACATTTCAACGATCCTTATACGTGTGTTAAGTCTTTCAAGGTTATTTAGTCCTGGTCCAATCGAAGGGAGACGAACTAAGGAGGAAAAAGAAGGTGTTTTACCCGTCTATCTGTCACAAAAAGTCTTAATAAACGGTGATTGTTATCGACATGAAATTTTCGCATGCTATTCTGGGGTCCATTTCTAGATCAATTGTGTTTTTTTTAATTTTCAAAAATTATTCCTTTTTAAAATATTTAATTGAATCACAAAAGTTAAGCCAATTTTCGGCGTTTTTTCTCAGTTTTTCGCCGATAACTTCTGAAATATGTATTGCACAAAGATAATTTATGTACCATCTTAAAGAGCAGAAATTTTCTTTCTACTGATCTGAATTTAAATGGAATACGTTTTTTCCCCAAATTTTAATAAACATTTTGAAATTCGTTTCAAAAACAATTTGTAACAATGCTTTCTATTATTGTAATTAAATTCAAAATGAATTTTTGTTTTAATAATTCGTTCATTCCCGGTTTTTTTTTGCCACTGCTAAAGTTATAATAAAAAATATTGCTTTCTTTGAATATTAAAAGAAAAGCAGAATTTTTATTTCCATTTATATTTCGTAGCGTATCCATCTTCCAATATGTTTGCACAGCAATCCAATGATGCCTTTGTTCGAGGTCATATAGGAATTGATTGCAATGAACGTGCTGATTGGCTTGCAGAAGAGGCACTAAACTAATTGATTTCATCTCTATGACTGTTCCAAAATCTTTTTACAAAAGTGTTTTCAAGAAGCATGTTATTTCTCAATGGAATAGCAGTTATCAAATATCTCAAAATGCGAAGCCCACCAAAGAATTTTTTCCTTCCATTCATGGACGTTTGAAATCCTTCCATTTCATCCGAATTTCAGAATTACTCAATTTCTCAATAGACATGGGAATTTTAAAGCCTATCTAAAACGCTTCAATTTATCTCATACAGACTTGTGTTCTTGCTCTAGTGGAGAGGTTCAAGATGTCAACCACATGATACTTTCTTGCTCTAAATTCACTCCCGCTAGATGTTTACTCATCAGCAGTCTAAAGAAGAACAATTTTGAATGGCATCCATCTTTCTCTACTTTGGTCCAGAGCAAAACTTGTTTTGCATCATTTTGTGAATTTATAGAGAGCATTTTTCCCCACATTATATAGACTATAAACTTTGTATCTCTTTGCTGGCATTTACATTTTTTTATTACTTTTGTTTATTTATTTTTACTTTTCAATTTTTGGAATTCAATTTTTTTTCTCAATTATATTTGGATCAGACCCTTCTATTTTGTCACCTGTGCGATAAAAAAAGTTAGTTTGTTTGTTGTGTGATATTTTGTGTATTTGCGTGCTTTTATATGATTTTTGAATGCTTTATTCTTTTTTCATTTTCCCCATCTTGTACAGCTTTTATTCCATTTCTCGTGATTATCCATTTTTTGTGTGTATATGTGACCAGTTATTTTGCATCTATACTTTTTTTAAACTTTTGATATGTTTCGGTATCTATTCCCCTTGTTTATTCACTTCATTGCTTAATACCGTTCATGTTTTGGTATGGATGTGACCAATTTATTGAATATTTGATTCTTCCCTCCCCTTTTTGTTTGGAATTTGCATTTGTATAATTTAATTTGAAGCATCCGTTAACCCTTTTTGAGTATTTTACTTACTTCTGTAAGCCTTGTGTTGTACTTGTTGGTGCACAAGGAGTTTTTTTCCCAAGAGATTGCAAAAAAAAAAAAAACCAATGATACCAGTTCATTATTACCGCTATTCGATGCTTCGTTTAAATTTGACAAACTTTTAAATGACCCCAATGAGTGTGTGAAGAAATTCAAGGTTATTTTGTCTAGTTCTGAAAGGAGAGTACCTAAGCAGAAAAAGAAGGAACACTGTCCGGTGTTCTTCCGATCAGTCATACAGACGCCAAAAAAAAAAGAGTATGGTACTTCGGATGATGGTAATAATAGCTACGATGTTAAGGAGCTTCTGCTGTCTACGCAGTAATGATGGGAAAGGAAAAAGTGAGTTCAAAGGATTGCTTAACTCGTTCCAGGTGATTCAAAGTGTGGAGACAAAAGGAAGTGCTGTCCCAAGGGTCAGACGATACAGGAGAGGACGAACGAAAATGATTAAAAGATGCTGTTGCGAAACACTGTTTAATTAAGTTCAAATTGTAACAAGTTCATGACTAGAAAAGATTTTCATCACGAGCAACGCCGGGAATACCAGCTAGTAATTCAGAAAAGAGAGTTTTAATGCCGCATAACTTCATATTAATATTTAAAAAATGCAGATATCAGGGTTGAAGTCGTAAGTACTTAAAAATATTAAAATATCTTTTAAACTACTTATTTTACAAATTTTAGCATTAGTTGTAATTAAAGTTGTAGTATTGTTGAATATTTTTGCATAATGAAAGAATGATGTCTTCATACCAGAAACTTGATTGTGGAAGGTGAAGAGACATGACTTAAAAATGTGTAGAAACAGACCAACACATTAGTGAATTATTATTAGTGAGTAACATTCTCTAAAGACTCTCATAAAATTTTAGCCAAATTATAATTTGAACTTGGAAAAACGTTGTTTTGATTACGGCTTTCAAAATTTTCATGGTTAGCCGTAGTTGAAGGAAAGTGTTAAGAAATTACAGCCATCTGATATAAAATATCCTATCTACAGTAATTAACTAGTCACAAGACGACAATTAGGAGTTTAACGCCGTGAAATTAATTATTTAAAAGTTAATGTAATTCCATGATAATTGTGAAGATTAGCCTCGCGAAGCGTGCGAAAAGTGAGAAATCCCTAAATAAATAATTAAATATGGTACACAGTGACTATTAGATTTTGATGGGTCTGAGTTGCGTATCATGCAAATTAAATAACATTTATAATAACTAACTGTGGTATTTATATGAAATAACTAATTTTAATATTATTAATGCGATTATAGATCAATATCATAATATCAACTACTTCAAAAGCCAATTTAACTTGATAAAGAGAAGCTTAATCCTACCGGATTTGAATATGATATAATTTATTATTTTTCTTTAGCATAAAAAAAACTGTCCACAATATTTATTTTCATCACAATTACAGATGTGGAAATTTTTAACTTAATAATTTAATTTTTAATTACCTTATAAATGTATCCGAGAACATGTTATCACTTTGTTTTTTTTTTTTTTCATAATTGATTCCCTTATAATTTATATTTAAATATTCAGCTAGAAAATATTTTCTTCCATTTTTTAAATACCGTTGATTAAAAAATAAATTATCAATTTCATATACGTAAACTCCACACAAATTTTTGAACACCATTATTAAAAATGTAAATTTTTAAAAAAAGACTTTCCTCGAAATATTTTCATACTTTCCAAGCATAAACACGCAAATTAATTAATGCCTCACATTTCAAAGAAAAGAGTTTTGAATCCCTATTATTTGGTAGTTTAGAGCTACACATTTAGTCATTAAAAATGGAACAAAATTCTCTGTAAACATCATTACTCTCCATAAAGTAATTATTTTGATATAATTAGTAAATATTTAATAAGTGGAACGTCATGAATTTTCAAAGCGTCTACCTTCTTTTTTTTCGCATAACGACAATCAATTATTCGGTTTTCTTTCAGAAGTATATTTTTTCTTTCAAATCTTTAATTCGTTAACTTTAATTTTTTTAGCTCGTTTTGCAATAACAAATCTAATTGCAAGAGGAAATCTAATTGGGGGCTTACCATTTACAGCGTACATCAAAATATGACTTTTTTTCAAACAAGTTATTATATTAGGTTTTCTTTTCAAAGGGATCCCAAAACTATTGCAAAAATATTAATTTCCTTTGAACATACCTTAAAGGAATAATATTTTTATCCCATATTTGGATTTGTAGATATAACATAAATTATGTTTATCGTTATTTTAATAACATCTTTTAAACTAAATTTCAAATGAACACCAGATTCTTAAAATTTACAATTTAAAAAAGTGCAGATTGATACAATGGCTATTTCTTTTAACAAAATAACTGCTTAAAAATCAATTATCTTAAGTTGTAGTAAATTGCTGAAAGAGAAGAGATTTGAGAGAAGTGCATTTTATTTATTTATTTGCCTTTGCGGCAACAGCCTACCTGATTCGGACGACGCGGGGAGAAAAAGACATCACGTCACATTACATTATATCAAAATTGTATTACATAGAATGCAAAAATAATTTGGTCTTGTAAAATAGAGATTTATAGGATTTCTATTTGCATATGTAGTGAGCTTCCTGACAAAGGAATGTTGTGAAAAAATACAAGGTGCATTAAAAAAGTTCTGTGAATCGTCCCATAGTTGAATAGCCGCGCTTGTTCGGATAATGCGCTCACGCAGACGCAGTGAGAGACATGGCAACTAGTGCCCCCTAGCGTCCAAATCACGACAGTTAAGCGGAAGTGCTCCGATCAATTTAACGAGTCAGTGTGAGAAGGCGCGTCACTGCGAAATGGAGCAACGCGAGAACAATAAGTTTTGCTTCAAATTAGGCAAAACGGCGGCGGAGACACATGAAATGTTAGGGAAATTGTACAGTGTGGATGCAATGAGTAAAAAGCGTGTTTTTGAATGGTTTAAACGCTTTAGATACAGAAAGGAAGATGTCGAAGATGAGCCGCGTTTGGGTCGACAAACAACAAGCACAACTCCAAACGACATCGAAAGAGTGCGACGGATGCTTGAGGATGATCGGCGGCTGTCTTTGAGAATGATAGCAGAAGAATTGTAGAAAAGCCTAGACAATGGGAGCAACATTGTTCGCGAACATTTGCAAAAGCTTAAGATTTGTGCCCGTTTTGTCCCGCGAAAGCTGTCAGACGAGCAAAAGCAACACCGGATGGAAACCTCTGGAGATTTCATCGACGCGTGTGACCCGTATCCGCAGTTCTTGGAAACAATCATTACAGGAGATGAGTCGTGGTGCTACCAGTACGATGTGGAGACCAAGCGACAGTCCATGGAATGGTGTTCATCGTCGTCTTCCCTCTCAAAAAATGTCGTCTGACCAAATCCAGGATTAAGACGCTGTTGATCGCCTTTTTCGATAGTAAGGGCTTGATCCATGATGAATTTGTACCCGCGGGTACAACCGTCAACGTGGAATCTTACGAGGGAGTTTTGAAACGGCTGCTGCAACGCATCCGGCGGGTTCGGCCTCAGTTGTACCAAAGTGGACAGTGGAAACTGCTCCACGACAACGCCCGTCCGCACACTGCGATCCGCTTGAGGTACTTCCTCGCTACACTCAAGATGATAGTTCTTGAACACCCTCCATATTCTCCAGACCTGGCATCTGCAGACGACTTCTTGTTTCCCCGCCTCAAAGGAGTCCTGAATGGTCTACTCTTTTCTTTTCTTTAATTTTTGTTTGCCTCATGTTTCCTGTATTATTATTTGATGATGTTTCAAGAACTTTTTTCACACTTGCTTTCTATTCTGTGGTTGGGATAAGTGTTGATAAGATGCTTTTAAAAAACTGCTTACGTGTTAAGATATATAGCACACTGAAAGATGGAGACGTTATCGGAAAGTCGAAGGATCGCCAGTGGGATTAATGCATCCAAGGGACAGATATCTGCCCCGAAGATAAAAAAAAATTACTTAAGATTCGCAGTGAAAAAGGCAAGATTTCAGCTCCACGAATAAAAACATACCAAATACCTGTCAGTTTTCTGTGTATAACTCTAATTTGACAAGTAAAGACCGTAAACACTAAACCTACTTATGTTATACTACTGAAAAGAAGAAAGTTAACTTCTGCTATAATTTATTGTTAGATGTCTTATTAATAACAAGGAATGGATTGGAAGTTTCAAAATCAAGAATATAATTTCTAGAATGACTGCTTTTTCATTCAATAACTTTTGTTACTTAGACAGGCTTCTTGCTAGACCCAAAGTATATTGAAGAAATGAAAAGTTAATTTTATTTCTGCAATAAGAATAATTTTTTTAAACTCTTGCCATTTTAACCTGGAAAATATTCTTAATTATTCTTAACTGTTTTTAATATCTCTAAATGAAATTGATTTATTCAACTGATCATAATATCTGTCATAACTGGTCAAGACCAACCATCAATTCATTTTCTCATTCATCCTTCTATGTTTCGCCAGCTTACAATACAACATAACTTAGAGCAAATGGCAAATCTTTGTATTTCTTATCGTGATCCAGCACGATAACGGGTCACATATTTATTTGCTGTTGTCAACAAAAGATGATCAGATTTAAATCCTTACTTGACTGTTCAGAATTTTGCAGTCGGCATTAGTTAAGTTTAGTCAAACTACCATCCCGTTTTGAAGCAACACGAGGGATATTTTGGGATAGGCTGTAATTTTGAACTGCCATCAGATGACGAGGACGGAACTTGAACTGGCACCCCAGTAAAAACTTCCGCACCACACCAGTGGGAAAATGTTTGGCCATGACGTATGATTTTATGTGCAACAAGCCCCATACACGGAGCATCTTCAGTGGAATCGGATTGAAAACTGGAGCCCCCACCCCCTCCAGCCGAGACCTTGCCACTGGGCCACAGCAGCCCCTGCAGCCGTCATCCCTAATATTATAACTAGAAAATCACCCGTTATGGTATGACGGGTGCAAATTGCCTCTTATTTCGAGAAATTTCCCGTCAAATTTGACGTGTTTAAACAGAAATATACGCTAGAGAAATGTTTAAAATTGATTGAAAACAAATAAAATAAACATACGAGTATGTTTTATGACAGGAAAAATTTTTTATTTGCATATTTCTTTATTCAAAAAACCTCTTGGTAAACAACATTCCGTGGGAAGTATTTTTCGTTGTTTAAACAATTTTATTATAATTCAATAACCATGAAATTCTCAGCTCGTCAAACGCAAGTTAAAATTTCAAAGAAATTCTTTTTCGAAGTTCTAATCAAAACAAAGCAATTCTCTGCTTGTCAAATGTTGCCAAAAATTATTATCAAAATATATCACCAAGATTGAAAAAATAATCAGATGCATCGCCCAGGTAGCACATAATATTGTCTTATATCATAAAATTCGAAAAAGTAATATTGTACAATATTTTTCCCAATATTGAAACAGTGTAAAACGTAAGACTTTTTCAATACTGTACAATGTTTTTCCATAATATTGGATAATGTCATATAATACTGTATAATATTATACCATATTAAATAATATTGTATTATACTGAATAATATTATATAATATTGCATAATATGAAAATATAGTGAATATTTTAAAAATACATTTTAGAAACATGGAAAAATATTAATCACTTAATTCCTAAGTGCTGAACTTCTGGGTAACACTTTTTGAACACCTCTACTTACAGCGAGCTTTGAACCCAGAAGCTTTCGCTTAACAATCCGGCAGCTTACCACTGGACCAACGAGACTTACACCAGAAAGCGTAAATGTTGATAATAAAATGTAGTTACAGAGTTCAGATCCCTACGAAATTGCATGCACATTCCAATTAATACTGAATTGTATTTTTAATTAAATTATCTTTTATCGTTACAATTTCGAGTTCAAAATGAAATTTAAAGTCACAGAGGAAGCAATTTTAGCTCTTATATCTAAGTTTGCTAATTTAATAAATTAAGGTAATATTGTTTGAAGGTAATTATAATAATTTGTTTGAAAGGTATTACAATAATTTTGAAACTTATTTATTCCTTTTTCAATGTATTACGAGACGCCTTTAACATTTATAATTACTGTATTGATTGAAAATCAAATACAAGATTCGCGACAATAATTCACGTGCATATTTTTACGATGAGAATAACATTCAGATTTTTTTCACAGAACAATAGATAATCCATATGTGAGAGCTGTTCTAGTGCTCATTTCATTAACTGAATTCGGCCCGCCTTTTATATACAGTAAAACAAAACGATTGTGAAAACATTATTATTCAAATGAACATTTTGTAAAATATTTTTTCGGACATGTTATTCAATTTTGATTAATGTAGTGTTACGGTATCATCATGCTGCCATCTGTCGACGGTAAGAATAACTTCACCTTAAAATATAGAACAACACCGATAAAAGTAGAAATTAAATATGGTATGCATTGTATTTTATAGTATGATGTAATATTCAGCATCTTAAAGAATAATTGTTCCAGTGGAGTTTTTCGAAATTAAACCTCCAATCGAGTGATATCCTGCGTTAACATGAAGATTTTTATAAAAAAGCATTGTTTTTATATTATTTGTAAAAATTATAACTCGGAAATACTGATACACACAATACAATACTTTGTTCCAGTATTCGGTGTTCCCCGGTGTTCATTATGTTGTATAACATTGTGCAAATATTATATGATATTTCTGTGCTACTGGGGTGTCGCGAATAAACTATATCACGCGCATGATATACCGCTAACGTAATTGACTACTTTCTATTAAAAAACGGAAATTAACTTTAAATATGTGATTAATATAATTTAAAATTTACCGGGAACTATTGATCATAGCGAGATAAATTTTATATAAATCGATAGAAAATTTTAGTTCACTATTTTAGAGCTATTAAATTTGAAATAAGAACCACAATTAATCTTTTAAATTTAGATTTAGGTTCTTTAACAATGAAATAATGCTGTTTAACGTCTTGCAGTGCTATGGCACGAGTTATTGTTGGTGACGTCAGAGCGTTACCGAGAGACAGATCTGGGCTATTATATTAGTAATGGGGATATAGACATGATACAACTATACCGAGGTTTTGAGATCCTCTCAAAATTCGATCTTTCAGACCTAAGAAGCGGACGAAAAACTTAAGACACTTCAAAAAGAGTTTGTAATTTTTAATTAAATTTCTTCTTATAAACTACAGCCTGCTTCCGAGAGAAATTTTTTAATTGAACCTATTTCTGGATTAAAACTTGCACATTCTGTTAATAAATGATTGCAGTTTCAAAATTGTAATAAATGACCTGAATGTATATTTTGAATTTTGTAGAATGTAAATAAGATTATTAATTTTAATTTTTATTATAATTTCGTATTTTTATATAATATGACAATTAATTTTTAAATCCTATTTTGTTTATATTTTAGATTTTAATGTATTTGTCTAAGTACTCATATTTAAAATTACCAACTTTTTTGAAATGATGATTACATGATTGCACAAAATGGGTTAATTTTTTAATATATTATTCAGTACTAGCTGCCTTCGGCGACCATCTTGAGATCCGGAAATAAAATTTCAAATGAATCTTTTATTCATAATTTTATATTAATAGCTCCCTTAACAAAGTAGTTTTAAACTTCAAATTGCTATAGACATTTAACCCGCTTTCTTTTCGTAGTCTTGCACTTATTCTGTTCCTTGTCTACATTAACGCAAAATACGCATTTGATTTCAACAGTAAATTGGCGCGGCACATTTTACGTCCAGCATCATGCTAAAAGGCTTAAAACACTCTGATAAAAAGAATTACAAAATAGCAACGATAATCTTTCAGCTTACTGGATTATTTCATTATATACTTGCTATCTCGAGGACTTCCTTTACAGATTCCAAAGAAAAAATTATCAAATAAAAGAAGAAAGTAAAATCCAGTAAGATATTATCTTAGCTTTCAACAATGGAAGTGAAATACGCAATTAAATATTTGTTTAAACAATGAAAACGGTTTGAAATGCGTTGCAGCAATGAAGAGCAATGTTGTAAATTATGCCAGAAAATATTTTTTTTAAAATTTATTGAAATTAGAGACAAAATCGTACGACAACTTAATTTATATCATTGAAAAGATAAGTTTGTAGATTTTCAGCTGATGTAAAAATAATAATTGTTGCTGTAATAGTTTTGGAAGTTATTAAGGAAAAACATCAAAATTTAGCTTATTTTTTAATTAATTAGAATTCTAGTTATTTTTTTAAAAAATGGCTCCTAGGTGCACATTTCCACCCTCCAAAATAAGTTTGTTCCAAATTTCGTTGCTCTAGGTCCAGCGGTCTGCCCTGTAGAGCACCAACACACAGATCCGCACACACTCTCCTTTATTATTAGTAGAGATATATTTTGGATTTTCTAGTGAATTCGGCGATTTTCTAATATGTCGCAGCTTTATTTAAAAAAATATCTTAAAGTGTTTTGGATCGTTCCATATAATTATAATTTTTTGGAAAGGAGCCGGATATACTATGGCAAAATAAAATATAACACATGGAAATAAAAAAGGCATGATTTGACAAATATAACAAGCAGTTAAGGAAATCCAATTTTGATTCTATTGATGGAAACAAAAGAGAATAAAATGTGTAATGTGTTTTGGATATTTCGACAGTATAATATTTCACTAATTTTTTTTAATTACATTTTTGGATCAATTGATACGCAAAACTTGATGAGTCATAAATATGTATCACTAATAAATATTCACTTCCACAACGGCTTCTATTCTATCACTGTATAAAGATACAGAGAGCCCAGAAGAAAATAAAAATCAATCAATTCTACCGAAGTAAAGCAAGATTGGTATCTAAAATATTAGTTTAGATTCACAGAAATTGATTTAAGACTGCAAAATCGAAATGTTGAGTTACTGAAATTCCTAGAAGAAATAATTTTACTTTGTATCTCATATGGACACAAAACGTAAAGGAGCGACAATTTGCATGAATCTTTTATTACATTCACTGGGATCAAGTTTATTCCAAATAAAATTCAGATTTTCTTCTTTTGGAAGAGATTTCTTTTAATAAAAATGAGGATTGGATTGGAGGTTTTTCAGCGCTAGCTATGGATTTTTCATGAAATATTCTTTTGCTACTAGATCACAGATAAATTGAATTCAGTTTTGAGTCGTTTTCATGGCAGCCAGTGCAGTTCACTTTCTGAATACATAACAATTTATTTAAATTTATTTAAAATTTCATGGAAAATCACATATGCAAGGAATATGTAAGAATAATTTAATGAAAACAGTTTTAAAGGAAAATATATGTTTAGTTTGACATTAACATACTTATTTTAGATCTGAAATATAATCCCGAATCTTAGTAAGTTTTGACAGTACAGTAGTGGCAAATAAAAAGCCGCTCCTCGTAAGGAAAGTATCACTTCGTAAGTATGTTCTCTTCAATGTTTCCTGTGAACCCATTAATACCCAAGTCGCGTTTTTTCAATATTTGTTTTCATATTAATATTACATGTTGTGAAACATCAACTGGAAAATTAATCAATCGATAAAAAAATCTTGTCAGAAGAGTTTATTTTTAGAGACCTCCTAAGCCTGGCGTCCTGATTTAGGGACCTAAGGCAAAATACAAAAAAAAACCCGTTCAAAATCTAAAATTATGAATCATTGAAAAAAAGAGGAAAAAATAAACTAGTGACCCTAAAGAGGAACTCTAAGCATTAATTGGTCAATTCCTTAGAATGTTTTAATCCTTTCAAATATAGAGTTATATATACTAATAAAGACATTTAACTTTCCAATGTAAAGAAACTAAATGAAGAAAGAGATTATAAAAACAATTCCTTGGTAAAAGTTAAAAAAACACAGCGCCAGATTCTTATTTGTTTAACTGACTGCAGATATTTACTTAATTAAAAAAAGAAGCTTTTATTAGATATATAATTAGAAGTGTTTCTGGATGATTTTTAATTACATCCTAAGTTCCAATGTATTGGAAAATAGTTTCTTTTACAAAAATGACAAATATATGATGCTTTAAACAAAACGTCATAATGGGATGAAAAGGAATACTATATTTCTGTCATTTTAAGGAAATGAAAAATATTTCACAACTACTGATTTTCAGCGGCTTAAAGTTAAAAAGTATATTATCAATAACAAAAAGTAATAAGTTCTAGTTGAAAAAATCTGTCGAAAATGCCTAGTATTAACATTTAAAATTCATATCTAAATATAAATTTCTTCTTAGTGATAAAATTTTAAGCTCCAATAAAAATGAAACAATTTATAGCTCCCAAAAAGAAACTGTTTCATCTACGAGCTTCCTCTCTCTGCTTTCCCACTCTCATATATCTAATAACTTCTGCTCTCGCAATGAAGAATTTTCCAAGAGTTTGAAGAGGTAACTCTATAAACTACGTCATAAAATCATATCTTACTTATTATTTGCTTTATAGAACATATTTTATTTCTAATTTTCTTTTAAGGCATTCACGATATTTTCAATATGTGTAACAAAATTTTGCTTCTGCAGAATCTTACTGAAGATTGGAATATGATGCAGCGGGAAACAGAAATTTTGAATGAATGTGATTATATAGTCTGAGATTTTGTAAATCTTTTAAATAAATCCGAAGAAAGAAACCATCTTGCGTTTCAAATATTTTATATTTGATTAACGTCCCAAAAATGAATTGTTTTAAAATTACTGCATTCAGTAAATGCACTGGCAATCGTCCTTTTGTACTTTTTTGAGAATAAAATTTTTAGAAACCATTTAATTTACGTCTACAGGTTCATTGATGATCTTCTTATTCTAGGAATTTAGATTTCATTATTAATTGTTATCCAAAAGAACTTAAACTAAATAAAACAAACCTAAATCAAAATATAGTACTTTTTTAGATATTAAACTTGAAATTTCTGAACAAAAAACCTTACTTGGCCTGTTTGACAAGAGAGATTATTTTAATTTTACTTATAAAAATCTTTGTGACTTTCATTCAGATCTAGATTCTAGGGTCTTTAGAAACGTAATTTTTAGTCAAGCTAACAAAATTAAAAGAATTTGCAATAATAGAAATTAATTTCTAGCAGCTGCCGGTAATTTTCAAAAAAAATCTCTACTGTAAATCTTTCCCGTACAATGTTTGCTGATTTGAAGATCTTATTCTTGAAAGTAATCTTGAATATAAATATTAATTTATATAATTATTATAAAATTATAAAAAAATAGTGGTTGTTACAGATATTTTCTAATAATTTCTTTTTATTTGACTGTTTCCTTTCATTTATTAAGGTATTAATTAAAACTGTAAAATTTTTAATCTTAAAAATACTGTTGCCTGCACTTCCTATTTCTTAAAAATACTATTTACCTACTTCCTATTTCTTCTTTTTCTTTTCGAATAATAGATGGCAAGATCTTAGTTGGTCATTACGGTTGTCAGGCGGGTATCCTTATTCCTTGTCTGTAGAGTTGAATTTGGACATTTTAATTCTTTTGAAGTGAAGTAAGTTTGATTTTCTTCTTTACTGATATTTTATGAAGTTATTTTTGGCGGAATAAATTTTAAATCCATCTTGTTAATGACATTATGTTGTTTTCTTTCTGAAATTCTTTTAATGTACACTTATCTTGTTTTATCTGGGAAATTTGGGCTGAAGAGGTTTTGTAGAGTAAGAGCCTCACAAAAATTTCAATTTATTTTATATCATTTCAATTTAGCCTATGCCTAAAAGTGGACTAATGGTTCTCTGTTTAATTTCGATTCTATCAGGTTATTTCGTGGTTTTTACTTTCTTTGATTTATCATTGACCATTTAGTTTGTTGTATAAACGAGCATGTTAACCTTAACATGTTTTAAATTTTGTAATGCATGTTTTTTTTTAAATTTTGCTTTATTTACTAGTTTAACTTCTTGACTATCTTTATCTGCATTTAGTAATATTTTCTTTTTTATGAGTTTTTTTCGAAAGAAAAACATTCAGTCTTAGTTGAAATCTTTTTAAGCTAAAACAAAGTTTCATTTGACATTATGGAGAGTACTGCACAAATTCTCTAAAAAGTTAGTCGTTCGGGAATATTTTTTTGCACTCAGTTTCTTTTCAACATTTTATTTGCGTTTATCATTTTTTTGACTCAAAGCAAAATCTCAAGAAGAATGAAACGTTATAATTTTTGATTAGAGAAGGACCTTAAAAATACTACCTTGAAAAGAAAGAACTTGATTTTAAATTGTCGAATAAGAAAAATTTAAACTTTCATTAGTTTTGAAGTTTTTTGCTGTAGGTTTATTTTAATTAAACTATGGCGTTACACTATTTCGATATTCAAATGAAGATTAAACTTGCAACGATCATCAGAATAGAGTTTAAACATGAACTTTTAGAGTTACAATATACAATTCTTCATATCACATGCTCAAATTTAATATCGATAAGAAACTATAGAATCAGCTATCGATATGGAGGTTATAATAGCTGGGAAAAGTTAAAAACCTCATAGTTGTGTTTCTTCTAGGCTTTAGTGTTTTATTTCGGAGCTAAATATGCATAAAATTAATAATGATGTTCGCAGTTATTCAGTTCCAAATCATTTGTTTCGTATCATAATATGCATTCTGTATATTTTGAATTATAATGTAAAACGATTTAAGTGCTCGGGGACATCTGACTTGCTAATTATTAAACAAAAGAGAGTGACGAAAAGTTACACTATAACATTCCTCAAACTCAAGAAAAACATCCATTTTTTTTAAATGATCAAAGCATATTTTTTCCTTCACATAAGAAGAAGTTACATCTACGCGCAGATGGCATAATTCTGCATTGATTTAGCATTAATATGCACAAAGTGTCTTTTTTGTACTAAGTCGATAATGGCAGCTCTCTGAGCGTATATTGCACCCCACTCTATTTTATCGTTTTCGAGATAAGAACGCTGACTTTGGAGTTGCACCAGAGTGGCGCTGTAATTAGACTCATCGCGGCGAGACATTTTACTACATCCTAGACACTACTTTTCTACTAAATCGGCTCGTTCTGAAATTATAGATTGACTGCTTTAAGTGGACATAATTACTCAACCGACCGAGGCGGTTCTTGCATCTAAAATTTCCCCTAAAGGCGACGAAGGCTGGTCTAAGACAGTTGGCATCAGGTGAATAAGGTTCCGGTCCAGTTAGGAAATAAGCGCGGTAGGAGGACCAATTATCCTTCCCAAACATCCAACTAGCGCTAAAGGAAGGTTTTAGGAACGTGTGAGTGCTGGATCAAATGACCCCAGGTTCAGCAGGTCCAATTAATATCGCTTCCTCCCGAAAACTCCCGGCTTTATAGGGGCTAGAAGAAAAAAATCGCCTTGGGATTAAAGAGATAAACATAAAAAATTGGATACACTCGAATTTTATTTAACTTATCCAAAGAGTATGCCATTAGTTTCAAAAATAGGAAATGATCCTAATGTGTACTAAATCATTAATTTTATTATTCTATTCAACATAGCTCAGCTTCTGTATAGCCAATGCTTTAGACTAAGAATTTTAATCGTGAAATGAAGATATCTTTCAAATACTTATCTAAATATAGTTGAATAGAAGTAACTTAATTATTCATCCTTGTGCCCTTAAGGCAGGAGTTACTTACCGACTGACCACTTTCGCAATTTTAGTATCTCTTTTCATAACTCGAGACTTATTTCCAGAATTTCTCAGAGGAACTGTATTAACTGGAACCGACTGTTGAAATGCGATGATTCAAATGAATATAGAGTAATGCAGACGCATTCAGTATCTAAATATATTTTTATTTGTTTAAAATATATAGCCACAGAAATATTTTATAAATGGGTTAAAAATGGCGAAAACAGCCAATGAATGACAGCTGTTGTCATTTTTTGTTCACAAGAATAAATGGACTGTTTCCACCGCTGAGGAAACGAGATTCATATCTACAATTTTAAACTCCTTCTAGAATTTATTTAAAACTCTTTCTAGAATTTTTGAATAAAACTGCTTTCTGACTATCTGGCCAATGAATGGGAAGCTTTTACATTTTTCCAATTCGCCATTTATAGAGTTATAAGAAAAGTGTTTCCACCATTTTAAATCTTGGATCTTCTGCTCTTTTGTATTTATGCTCGTGTGCTTATAAATATAACCGCACTTCCAGTGTTATCGTTATGGATTGGAAAAAAGTGTGCCCAAATCCGTAAGGAATATTTCCTCGCCTACTCTTTTACTGAAATTGCTATGAAGGGATGGAACGTGAGTTAGAAGAAAACGTGTTACTCAAGTGAGATATCGTTTAAAATATCATAATCTAACCTCTTCGAACTTCCGGGTAACAAAATATTTTGGATGGTTTTATTCCTTCAAAAATACCTGCAATATTCTCTATATTAGGGGAATAAGAACATGCAAGAATATTTACACCTACTGTTCAGCAACGAATTCCGAGACTACCACTTTTGGACAATTTTACACCGGAAAGGGGTGTCACGCAATGAGTCATATGAGCGCATTTCCGGAGTTCTTTGTTAGATCACGCTCAGTAAAATGTGAACATCACCCTTCCATTCTTTACTTTTCCCCTATTTTGATGAAAATAACTCTGCCCGGCCCATGTGCAAAAGCGCAGAGGGTTTTGAAAATCAATGTTTTGTAAAAAAGGAATTGCATTGTTTTTTCGGCTTGCTATAAAGTATTTTGGATAGAATTCATTTTATTATCTCGATATTCCAGCTCACGCTTGATGTCTATAATGTTTTTACCTTAATTACTTTTCTCTGTTGTTTTCTGAAAAAAAATTATCGCATTAAAAAATATTTAATTTTATGATAAATGCTATTCTTCATTTATCTGATATACTCTAGTCATTTTTCTGATGCAAATAAAGCATTACTCGTTACCAAATGTTATAAATATTATTAAACATACCAACTCAGCAATATTGCCTAAAAGATGGAACTACAGAAATGAAAGTGTACATTCTAAATTATTAAAAATTTTATAAATATATTTCTAAAATATTAAAAATAAAAAAAGATAATGCATTTCACATAGCCAAATTTTAAAATATTTTGATTTAATAACTCGAGTAAGAAAACACCGATACACAATTTTTGGTTGTTTCTTGACAGAATCTACTCGCTTTCCTTTTAATCACACGTCTCTTCAGAGATAAAACTACTTCTCACACAAAATAATTTTATCTTATAATTTTTAATACATCATAAGCTTATTATACACATTTTTGTAATAAAAAACTATTGATAACAGTTCTGTTATTATGGGATTAATACTATTACGAAATTGTAGAATTGTTTCCCTGAAATGCTAATCTTATGGCAGAAAAGAGTGTTTTACAGAAGTTTCACTGGAAGCCAAGCCAGTGACCTTTCGCGACAAAACAAATCTTCTAGAAAATGCAGGAATCATGGTTCTATCTCTACTGGGAACGGAAATTTAGCGAACCTTCTAGAGATCACTGTGAGATGTCACATCCTGTGGGAAAAGGTATATAAAGCCAGCTGCTCAAACCAAGAGTCTTTGGAGCTTTGACCGCACTGCCAGCTGGTGAGCTGATAAATATAGAGCGATATTGAAAGTGCTGTTACTCAGATTTATTAGTGATCTGCTGTCTACATGTGTTATTAATTTATAAAATTACTGATTAGTTCTGTACCTATTCTACGTTCTGTTTTCTGAACTCCATTCACGATTTTTGTAACAATACCAATAGAGTACCTATTTAATATTTAAAAAGTAATATCCAAAGCAAATCATTGGTAAGAAGCTCTTCTCAAAATGAAAAATGATACTGGTATCAATTTTAACCATAAGTTAACTTGCCCAGTTTTAGGACAGTTAAAGCTTAACCCAT
Organism: Araneus ventricosus; assembly: GCA_013235015.1. Taxonomy (NCBI): domain Eukaryota; kingdom Metazoa; phylum Arthropoda; class Arachnida; order Araneae; family Araneidae; genus Araneus; species Araneus ventricosus. Next base: position 63,304 of record BGPR01006019.1, on the reverse strand, counting down.
AACAAACAAGTACATCGTGTATTTGTCCATTTATCCTAACTTCTATAAAACAAAAATTGTTCCTAAGCCTACAATTAGCTTAAAATTTCCAATTGAAAATATTTATTCATGCATCAATATTTTAACAACCAGAAATTTATCAAATAATTAGATAAACTAAAACTATTGTGTGTTGTGGCATTCCTTAAGCAAGTCAAATAAATGCCACACGTGTTAAATACATTAATTCAGATTAATTTTGAAAACATTCAAATTGAAGTGCAATTAAGTAACAGATTGCGACACCGTGCTGACTGAAATGCAATTAATCTGTCACATTAGTTGATGAAACAAATCATTTAATGGCTTTAATTACATAGCATATGAAAGTGTTTTGAAACATCTCCCGTGACAATTCGATAAACAACGTTCTGAAAGTATTCAAGTGCTTTGGAAACAAATAGATATTGTTGCAAATTGAAAACTGTTGTAACATTCAAGATTAATAGTAAATAACGGAGATTAACTTCTCAAAGGTATAATAACTGCATAGTAATCGCATTTGATGATATTCAATAAGCATCTATAGAGAATGGTTCACATTGATATAAAAAATAAACCTCCACATTTTTAAGAATCTTAGATATTTTGATTAAAATCAATGAAATACTACATTAACCAATGTAGGACTTTCATTACATCGGCATATAGAAATTTAAGTAAAATTAGATATTATACAATGAGGGACAAACAGAAATCACGGTATGCTTTTCTACAAAATACGGCTTGTTATAAATTTAAGAAAGGCAATCTTGTGGAAAGGAGATATATTCTGCTTAAGACATGTTTTGTTTTTATGCCGTCAAAAATATTTTTCTTGTATTTATTTTCTAATTTCCTTCATTTTCAATTTACCTACCTCATGCTGTAATTATTAAAAATTTATGGCATCATTTTAAATTACCTTTGGATTCAATTTCGATAGTTATATTTCATTTTGAATACTGGATAGAACATGGGTGAATTGAATGACTTCTCAGATTTTGGGAAAAAAATTCACGCCTAGAATATAGAGGATAAAACATTTTCTGTAACAGGATATCGCATTGAAGGACATAGATCTATAGTATTCAATTTTATTCACGGGAAAATAGTATTTGGGAGGGAGAAAAGGCAACAGACGCTAGTCAAAGTTACCAAGAAAAACTAAACGTTTAACTTTCAATGTGAACAAAAAACAGAAATTTGGTAATTTTTTTTGTCCGACATTGTAGGTATGTATACTATATGCCGAAATTTCAGTTAATTCTTTTCATCCTTTGTAAAAGTGTGAAAAATGCAAAAAACTTCTCGTCAACAAAGTAAGGAATTAGTAAAATATATTCGTATTTATGCACGATGATTTTCTGCTAATCATTCAATTGATTGTCTAAGTGCCTATTGTTGCGTTGACTGTAAAAATAAAAATGTTAACTCTATGCATAATTTCTAACTATGTGAAATCTTTCAAAAGACAAAGAAATAAAAAAATATTGATTATTAATTGTTTGTTTTCGTTGGTTCTTCTTTTGGCACATTGGAACAAAATTAAGTGGACATAACTTTAGCATTGATGCAAACTACAACATAGAGAATTGAGACAGAACATGTAACTGGTGTGGAACAAACTTCTAACGAAGTACAGAAGAGATGGCTGTGTATTCCAGGAACCTTCTCATTGGAACTAAGTCGCAACAGAGTTGCGCGTCTAAATGCAAATACAACCCGTTTGCAGGCAAACACAAAATTCTACAAATTAAAAATTAGTAGCCAATCAACTTCTCATTCAACAGGGAGTAAAATCGATTAAAAACTAATTCATTTGTAATTACAATTAGGACTTAATAACTGTTATTGAACGATGAAAAGATGGTTTTGGCTGAGTGTCTCAGTTCCGTGTAACGTGCTACCACCTACACGTTCGAAAGTGGACCCCACTTTTGAGAATGAAATTTTAATTACGTTCCTAGACATAGATCGCCTTCTGAAGCCATGTGGTTGGGGAATGACGCGTAATAGAATGTGTGGAAATTCGGGGGATTGAAACTTTTTCTTCCCTATATAACTGTAATTGTACCGGGAGGCATTAGTTGATTCTCAGTAACACAGCTGGCAGATTGTTCAGCAGAGAACGAAGTCCGAATCAGACGTTTGAACGAAACTCGCCTTCTCTGAACAGTGAATGAGACGACCCTGCCTGGGCTTTGTATTTGAAAATAGTCTTATTTAATCCAGATGTGTTTACTTTATTCATTTAGTGATAGTCCAGTTGTGTATAGCAAATAAATATATTTTTACTATCTTAGCTGTGAGTGTCTGTGTAATTAAAACTTAGCTTCATGGCGCCACAGAGGGTTCTAGACCAATTATCACCAAGGATCTATCTTGCATTCGGGCCTGGTGCTGATTGAATCCGTTGGGGCCAAACGTTCTCTTGCTGATGTAGCGTGGAATGTAGTAGGAGATGTTACCGGCTACGGTGCGGTCGTATTTGACCACAGTTAAAAATTATGATCTCCGCCCATAATTAACCTCGAGAAGTTTCAAAATAGAGCATTAGTGTAACTAAACTATACCAATGCTATTATTAAATAGCTCAATTGAGAGACGAGTTGTGCTGATCTGAATTGCATATTAACTTATGCATGTATGGCTTACACATGGCTACATGCGTGATTGCTTACTACAATTTACGTATAGCTTTTATTATACGCTTTAAATAATACTGGAACAATGTGACGACAATTTTAGAATAATGCCCCTAGATAATGCCAGCAATGATAGGAGTTAAATATTCATGAGTGCTCATTCAATTAATCTCTAGTGAAGCTGATACAATCTCTATGACAAGTTAAAGGATTCTATCATGTGTGTTTAAGGGCTGGCTTAATATCCACGAGATTGCTTGTATTTACAGTTAAAGACAGTATCACTAAAGTTGACATTGTATCAATAAATTTAAAATGATATTGATCTTAAAACGTAATTCGATAGAGATATAAATCAGCTTATTATTTGGTCTTTGAACGACACTCCATTTAGAAACATGCACAATATACCCAAATTATATCACCACAAATATTTAATTACATTTTATGACAGAATTTATTTTGCATTTACAGGATGGTTAGAATGAAAGTACTTAGGCTCAGGATACAGTAATGAGAGAGAAAGAGAAATAAAAAGAAGAAAACAGTGACCATAAGAAGTTAAATATACCTGTTATGCATTTTAGGGCAAGGAGAAGTAAATGAGAAAATAAAATAAATAATAAAAAAATAACTAAATTTCTGGAAAGTAAAACGAGTTTTAAAATTGCAATAGAATATTATTGTATAATTAATAAGAATATCTTTCTAACTCAGATTATCCGGAGAATTTATCTTTAAAACGAAATTATTCAAAATACCAAACTTGAAAGTATAAAAATAATTCATTACACATGTTTCCATTATTTTGAGATTATTTTCGATTCACTTTAATATTTGATTCTATTGAGGCTGCAGGATTATTTTCGGGTTTCTTTTTGTATTTTTTCACGTCTGCAGCAACTTCACTTACGTTTAATCCGTTCGGATAACTTGAGTTTTAATTCTTCTTCTTCAGTATCAACAGATTGAGAATTATTAGCATAGGAAATAGTCCTTTCATACGTAAGAAACTCGCATTTTTCAATTTTATCAGTTATCTTTTTATTTAAAAACATTTTTAAATCTAGAACATTCTACTTTAAAATGAGTTTTGGGATGGAATTCGATATTGACGTCCAACATCTCAGATGAAGATATAATGAACTTTGGAACTCTCCGTATTGAAATAATATAATTTAGCTGTACTGCGTGTTAAGAATGATTAATGCAACTTTTTAATAAATATTAATGGTTTATTGAAAAATTCCTAATTACTGAATCACATTAAATCCACCATTTTCAGCTGTTCTAAAAATGTCTAATTATATATTTTTATTTCATTTTGACTATTTAACTTTTTAAGGCTATTAGATTATTTTTCTAATACGAACAACATATAAAAACGATATAAGGAAATGGCAAATCATTCGTCTTTGTAAATTTGCTTTTATATATCGAATGAATATGATACTGAATAATATCTAAATGGATTCCATAATGATGAACAGGCTTAGTTAACTAATGTTTTGTCTGCATAAGAATTAAATGAGGGATTTGTAGAAGAATAAACAGTTTGGACAAGCGGATATAAAGTAACGTTTGTGAAAGTTTTCTTCTGCGGCCGAATCGGGAGTTAATTAATTTGAAAAATATTTAATGATCAAACAGCAAATATATAACAAACGCTATTAACTCTAAACACTTTCTTTCACATGATTGTAGGAATTTTAATACCGGTACTAAATAGTTATTAATATTACAAAAATTATCTGAAATTTATAATATTTTCAAATTGTTATTTATGTTACTACAAGAAAATTCACTAATCTTTCGCTTATAACTAAATATTTTTGTCATAATAATTTGCTTATTTCAAATGTTGAATTAACATACTTATGCCTACTATTTTTAAAAATGAGGCATTGGTACTTTTTTTTCCTTTTTCGTTATGCAGCAATTTGAGAATAACAATACAATTTCCTCAGACAAGGCACCTGAAAGAACACATCTTAATGTATAAAACGCTAAGGCGGAAAAGGACGTGGCGGAAAAAGGGGGTTAATTTCTCTTTTGTTGATGGCAACGTCTGTTACCAAACAAAATCGGAAGCCTCTGCCATGTTAGGCATAACTTAATAGGAATAGCCTATTACTATATTCGTTGCGATGTAAAATAACTTTTTCTCGCAAAAAAGCGAGTTTAAGACGTAGAGTTCACAATATTTCTTACAATATAATGAAACTTTGGATGAAATGATTCAAAATTGATCAGTTAGAAATGAAGGAGATTGCTTATGAGAGCCAGAGAACGTTCAGGTCAAAGTCAAAATAGTTTAAGTATGCGACTTGGGTTTTTCTAAAAAAAAGTTGAAATCAAAAACTTGCAAATAAATTTTATCAAATCTTTCCCTCGATCTAAAATTCAGCAACCTTTAAAATTACAAACTACGGAATAAATGACAGTTGAAATAAGAAAAACTCCTGTTTCACCTTCCATCCGTGCGTTCCGATAGTACATTTGTCAAGGCATTGCGCTTGCACTTCTATGTTCCGGGGTTCAGTCGCTGGGGATAAACTTTCTCTCCGAGTGTTTTCACTTGCCATTATTACCGCCTTCCGCATCCCATTATTATCTCATCATATTAATATCACCTTTAATCGATTTATTTTTAATCCTTGAAAATTAAAAACTTCCGCAAAATCTTTACACATTTTCCTTAAATATTCCTAAGCACTTTTTTCCTCCATCCTTTTCCCCGCATGACTAATATTTTGGATAATTGAAGTTTCAGACATTAATTTCCTAAAACTTATGGGAGAATAAATTTTTTTACTAGATTTTATTCCTTTTTCAAAACAAGGTATATTATCCGATAAATTTAAAATAATTCCTAATGTAAATTCCATCTCTCAAATTTACAAGTGTTCTAAATTAAGAAAATAATAAAAACTTTTTTAAAAACACAGTTTCATTAGTGTACTTAAAATTATTTTTTAATTTTAATTATTTTCTACTTTTTAGTTTTTATTTTAGAATTCATTATTATAGATATAAATTTGTTAACAATTTCTTCTGAAATTCATAAGAAGATGGCGCCACTGACATAAAATAAGTTAATCGGTTAACTGATAATAAAATTCTGAAACAATTAAAATAGTTTAGTGCCATCAAGAAAACACGAATGTACAAGTTAACAGAATGGAAAATACCTGTAATTACATTTTATCCGTTACTACTGTAACTGCAATTAATGTGTCATATGCCCGTGCAGTACATACAAATAACGTTTTATTCAAACGAATGGTACCTGCAAATAACGTTCTATTCAATCGCACAGTGCCTGCAAATAACATTTTATTCGAACTCATCGTACCTGCCTCTAATGTTGGCTAAGGTTCAGGGCCAAAAAATTTTATTCCTCCTTGCTTAAGGTGAAAACAATAACAGGAAATCAATTTAAGATTTTTATTTATTCATAATATTATGTTTATGTTCATAGTGCTAAGATGTCACACCACAATCTCTTTATTAACAATATTAAATCTAATTTGTTATTTTTTAGAATTGATTTTTGGAATAATTACATTTCTTTTAATTTTGTAACGTTTATTCATTTATTTATTTATTTATTCACTTTCATCATTTTCTTTGTAAATATTATTTGAAGGAAAATATCTTTTTTGAGGCTAAAGAATTTTATTCTGTGCTGATTTAAGTTAAAACATCAAAAGCAAAATAAAGCTAATTCATATATATATATATATATATATATATATATATTAATAAAGATTTTACAATAATTGTGCTAGGACACGCAGTGTCTTGAATGTAGCGAGCGAAGCGAGCAACGCAATCCTCCTGTGTGTTGACGAGCTTCAGCGATCAGGGTGCAGAGCCCCCCTAGTTTGTTTATAATACCGACAGATTTTCCGAGGAAGCAATTCAAAAGGAGTTGTGGATTGTTTTATTTATTTTCAGCTTCTTACTCCATCATCTGTGTTGAAGATATGAGAGTAGCTTGGTATTCTGTATCTCTTCCAAAAATAAAAATAGATAAAGTCAGTTTCTTGAGGGTTGATAAGAAAGGATCCTAGTATTGGTTATATGTAGCATATTTCAAATTATCTTATATCAATATCACATAGTACGGGAAAAGTTTTTAACTTGATTTCACAGAAAGTGTTTCAAATTATTATTTTTTTATGCTTCTTTGCAAATTGCTCGTCGTCTTTTTTCGCCCAAGTCAATTTTTGCCAAATCTTCCAGAACTGTTTTCTTTTCAAAGAAAATTTTTGGTTTATAAATCAAAATAACTTTTGATTTATGAAACATTTTAACAAGAAATGGGAAACACCACGAGAATGTCACTTGATTTCTGCAATTTTTACTATAAATGAAATCAAAATTTATTTTGATGAAAGAAATAATAATAAGAATTGCAACCATTTTTTAAAAGTGAAATCAGTGCTTTTTTGGCAAGTGTAAAATATTTTAATTTCATAGAATTGAAATTTTTTTTTCTTTCTGTGAAGACATTATTATTTGGTTTCAGCAAAAAAATGTGAATATTCAATGTTTAGGTTTAAATTTTAAAAGAGTATTAGTATATAAAATAGGAGTCGTCATTACGAATTTAAAGCAGCTTATTAAAAAATTAACCAGTAATTTTAGCATCGCATTTAACAATAGCCATATTACACTAGAAAATAATTCTATAATGTTCTAGAAATCAAAAGGATTAACAATACGAAATCAAAGCTCAAAATAACTCCAAAATCAATTTTCAAAAACTATTGATTAGTAATTCAGCTAAACATTTTATCTATAATCCACAGGTCTATTCAAAACTTCTTATACCACGAATAATTCCTTTGAAAACCGTCATCGAATGACATTCTATCTGTTTAGCTATTCCATTATCTTCGGCTAGCAGGCCATCCAACATCAACCATTCACAAGTTGGGACAAAACGTAATAAATCTTGTCCTTCTAGCTTACGATAGCCAAATATCTTTCTTTCTTCGGCATGTTGTTGCTGCAGGCTGTTCAAACAGACAGCCGTCGCCCAGATGAAGTTTCCGACCTAATGGACATTCCTTCCACGTCATTAGGTCGACAGAATGGCAATATCTTATTATTCTCGCTTCGGTTCCCTTCTGTGGAACACTTTGGGCGAATGCTTTGGTAGACACTCTGCAACACAAAACATTATTGTTGGTCGGTTTGTTTCGGAATTACTGTTGTTTTATGCCTTTTGTTTGAGTGACGCAAGTATTTTATTCTCAGAGAGTGTTCATCAGAACTTCTGTCTTAGATTAAATATTATCTAATAGCGGTATTTTTACTGCCTTTGGTCTTTTTTTCTTTTAATTTGAATCAAACGTAAATACGAATATTACTCGAAGCATACAGGAGTGAATTACAATTATAACTTGGATAACATTGCGAGTTTTAAATCAGCTTATTCTAGAAAAATTTAAATTACTGAAAAGTGTTTTACTATTATACCCATTTGTAGCTTGTTTAATTTGCTGGAGTAAAACCACGTTTAATTTACTCGTAACAAATGCTGTTATTAGCAAGTGCAATCCGATGACAAAGACAACGCCTGAGCCAATACTAAAATAATTCTGAAGAATTGTAGATCTTTATAATTGAGTTTCATTTTTCAACTTTTGTTTTTTAAGATCATACCACATACGTAATTGATTATCTTACTCATTTTCGCGGCATAATTTCTTTTATGCATACATGGGCATTACAATTCAATTAAGTAACTATTTCTACTAATAATAAAGGAGAATGTGTGTAAATTTTTAAAAATATTCTTTGGCATAATTTACAACAATACTTTTCATTGTTGCAACACAATTCAAACCGTTTTCATTGTTTAAACAAATATTAAGTTGCGTGTCTCTCTATCATTGTTGAAAGCTAAGGTAATATTTTAATGTTTAATGCTATGTTTTAATCAGTATATTTTCATCCATCTATAAAATGAACCGCGCCATGTTAAAGTTAAAATCAAATGCATATTTTGCAAGGGGAATGAAAGTGAAGTTGATGCCGACAATGTGCAGTTTGATGTTGCATGACACATCCAATCTCTTGACTTTATTAGGGATGTTCACGTAGACAACGAACAGAATAGCTGCAAAGCTACTGAAAGAACATGGGTTAAATTTAAAATTGTTAAGGGAATCGTAAATATCAAACTATGAATAAGGTATTCAATTGAAATTGTATTCCCGGCGGAAGGCGACTAGTTTTCAATAAAAGAAATTACATACATTTCTCAAAGTTTCATAACTTTTTCTGATTCAAGCTGTTAGTTTCAAGTAAATAATTTACATTTGTTTATGAAAATGATGTACGTATAAGTTATTCTGATTAATTATATTTTATTTATATTTAAGGGTTGAGTACCCTATCTGCGGAAACAAATTATTTAATTTTCAAATTTGCCAAAGAATATCTGCAAAACCCTCATTCGATAGAAAGAGCCAAAATTTAAAATATTTGCCAAACTTTCAAAACAGTAAAAACATTGCGATTGTCTATTGGATCATAAGCTGTCAGAGGGATAAAGAATGAATAGAAGAATAAAGGAGCAATAGTAAAATGCGTTGTGTGTCGGAACATTACTAGAATTATTTGAAATTCTAGCAGAAATAATGTGTGAATTTTTGTTGTCATATTCTGCGGTATCCTTAATAATATAATAAATGCGAAAGTGTGTCTGTCTGTCTGTCTGTCTGTCTGTTAAGCTTTCACGACCAAACCACAATATCGATTTGGATGAAAATTGGCAGAGTTGTAGCTTGAAACCCGAGAACGGACATAGGCTAGGTGAAATCACGTTAAATTAATTATTTTTGACTACAGATTAAAAATAGTTAACAAAGAAAGCCCACTGACTCCGCGATTCACGATGAAGATTTTTATTTTTCATTCTACTGTCACGTGATCCTTCAGGAATGCGAAACATGTGAAATAAATTATTTTTTAAATCAACTATCACGTAATCATTTTATCCGCTGTAACTTCGGAACAAAGTGTCCGATACAAATTATTTTTATACCGTCTTAAAGATAAAAATTTTACCTTTTCAATGATATTAATTTTATTTCTGTGACATTTTTCATTTAATTTTTATTAATTTTTTAAATTTTACGTGCAGACGATTTTGAAATAACGCAAATTTATACCTACTTCGCTGATAGGAAACGGTTAGACTTTGAACTAATTTATCTTTATTTCTGAAAATTTTGCTTATGTTTATAAATATTTATAAAACAAGGCAGAAATTACATGTATCTGTCTGTCTGTTGATCGATAGGTCGGTCACAAGAACTCCTCCTAAACGGTGAACGTTAGCGACATGAAATTTACACACAAGGTGCTATTTTCAACTTTCAGAGTTAATTAGTTCTTACGATATTTAATTAAATAACGAACATTAGCCGCTTTTAAGCCTATTGCTTAGACGTTTTTTGCCAATAACTTCTGAAATCTTTATTAGACAACAATTATTTTTATGCCATTTTAAAGACCAGAAAATTATCTTTTTAATGCTATTAATTACATTGCGATGAAATGTTTTCTCTGATTGTTATTAAGGTTTAAAAATATTTTTGTAACGTAATTTCTAACAAGTCTTTTTATTCTTATAGAAATAAATTCAAGACAAATTACTGTTTCGCGCGCGGGCTTTTGCCAGTGTTAAAGTTAATACAAGAAAATATTGCTTTCTTTGACCATTAACAACAAAGGAGAATTTACACTTCCGGGTTCCTGTTGTCGTAGCATTTGCAGCTTTTAATGCGGTTACACAGTGATCCAATAACGTTAGTGAATTATTCTCTCGATGTTTTGTGTAACTTTCACAGTGAGGTATTACAGAATATCCATCTGTAGATACGGTAATGGGCATTAACAAGAAACATCACATACTGTAGAGCTCTTCAACATCTTAGAATTGTCAGGGCACCTTCCGACAAGCCGAGAGTGAATGCCGGTGTGCCAATACTACTAATACGCAACCTCGATATACCGAGACTGCACAATGGCACACGGTCGCAAATTACACACAAAGGTGAAAACGTCATGAAAGCTGCTGTTACGACTGATATAGGGAGAAGAGAGAGTATTTTAATTCCACGCCTTCCGATAATGCCAAAGGATTTATCATCGCAGTTCAGAAGGCAACAAATCCCTTTAAAAATGTCATTTGCCAGGCTCAGGGGCAGATACTGAAAGTGGCAGATGTACATTTGGAAAAACCATATTTTTCGCATGGGCAACTATACATGGCGTGTTCACGTGTGTCCTGCCGACACAATCTCTACATCCTTGCAAATAATGTGGTATACAAAAGTATATTAGAATAGATAAACAATTTACAAAACTATATCAGCATACATGTACAGTACACTCCTGTCAGCCGTCCAAATAAGTATTATCAACTGTCAGAACTTTTACTTTCCCCTTTCAAAATGCAACAAAACATTTACATTCGTGAATTAAAAAAAAAGAATAATTCAAATTCTTCGCGCACGAAGTCGCGGGTAACAGCTAGTACAAAATAAAACAGAAATGAGTCAATTTTTCAAATTACTTTTAAATTATATGGCGTGATTCATATGAAATGAGAACCAGTGAATCCTCCTGCGGTAAAGCATTATGATAATACGGTTTCCATATAGCATGCATCAGAAAGTACGATTGTCATAATATTATATTGCAATTTTACAACATGGTTTTCAAACAACACGACAGTTAAAACAACAAAGCATGATTTTTTGCCGTGGAAACGTCTTTCCGTTCGTTACAGTGATAGTCGGTCTAATATACCGGCAGATTTGAATCGCTAATGACTACGCGACTAATAATATGAAAAGAATGATTGACCCCACAACGGTTAGATCCTATCTGTAAGAGTTTGTAGCATATTAATTTTTTTGCCTGTGACGTCATCGTACGAGTGTAGGCGCATGCGCGTGATTGTTATGAATTAGCTTTATGTATGGTTATAAACAAGTGTAGCGTGGAAACGCGTTTATGTAGGAGGTTGATTCTGGTTTCATTTTAAAGAGCTTGAGGAGTGTTACTAGGACTCAAAGTGAGACAATAAAAATATTTATACGAATATAAGTAAAAATCGGTATTAAATTGAAAATTTCAAACTCCGCATGTTTTTTATTAGTAGACGTAACATGCAGAGTTTTCTTCCGAATTGCACGAAATATGCAGAATACTTGACAATACGTAGAAGAAACATTGCATTGAAATTTAAAAATTTGAATATAACGGGAAATATGAGCATTTGTAGTAAATAATGTTTTACTGCGCATACGCGAAATGTAGTTCTATATATTGTCAACAGATGGCGCCATCAAAAGGTACTCTAAATAAAACATAAGAAATGTGCAGTTCGGGTCCGCGCCGTAGATTTTTTGTGAAAACATCTAGATAAAATCATAAAACAAGTATTTCGTATTAATATGTAATTTAATTATCCATCTATTTAATGCAATATTTACACAGAATAGTATAATGGTTACGGAATACATAAATAAGTTTATCGCATGTAGTAAGGGTCTATGGTATCTTGTTATTTATCTATTCTGTAACCATTGTACTACTCTGTGTACTTACTGTTTTAATTGAGTTAAAAATGATCATTTTTTTACAACGTCTCGGTGAATAACGAAATGAATTGACATTGTTGTAGTCTGATTGAATGTACAACAAATAGGAGAGATGATGAAGATGCTTGTCAATGTCAGATACTAAGCGTTTTATTATTTTTTTCTTATGGTAGGTATTTTTCATTTTAGTTTTTTATTACAGATTTTATTTGGAAAAATTTAATTTGGATGTCATAAATACTAAAAATAAGATTTTTGTTGATTCTGGAAAAAAATTTACTCCATTGTACTAATTTCTTACAAAGAATGCTCTATATCTAGAAATTCCTTTGAAACTTATCAAACACTTTACACAAATATTTCATTCTCATTTAATATCAAATGGCAATAACATTTCTATATTTTATTGTTAATTTCTTTCAAAAATAGAAACATTTGTTTTCGCTATCTAGCTTACATTTGTTCATCCACTTTTGTTATTGAATTCTCTCTCATACATTTTTATTCTCTACTGTAATATTTCATTATGTGTGATGTTAACACTTTTAATTCATTTTCAATCAACGGCTTATTTCTTGTATTTTTATCGAATTCTCTAGTCCCTTTTATCAATGTAGTAAACATTATATTTGCATTTGAATTTAAATTCTATTATTCCCTAGAATCCACTTCAAAATCTTGATGAAATGAAACATTTCCCAGACAATGCTTCTCTTTTTAATTATGTCTCAAGAGATTTATTTTCAATCAATTTCCGTATTTATGTTCTTTATGAGGGTGTTATAGGAATTGTATATCGAATCAGTTATTGCAGCTATTGACATATTCTCTACAATATCTAAAAATAATAAACTATGCAATAACATGGGAAAGAGAATAGGGACTGTTGAAAACATGTTTTTCACTTTTCTCTAGATAAAATGATATGTAAAGACAAAACTGTTTGCAACTGAATGAGTGAAACAAAAATAATCCTTAGTATTAACAACAAGATATTTCATGAGAGTTTAAGAAATCATTGAAATTCTATATGTACTATAATAAATGGAACAAAAAAAATTCTTACAGGAAAAAGAATACTAGAAATAAGATGATCTGAAAAATACATTTATTAATCGCAGACTTCCTATTTGTTACATAATTCCTGAATTAGTCATTATTTTTATTACAATTCAAAAAATTTTAATGCAATAAAAAAGTATTCTATATATTGTTTATCCTGTTCCATTAATAAAGAAATTTAAAACAGTAATATATTAAATGCTTGGATTGTAACTAGAGTCAATACAAACTTTAGAAAACTAGCACTGAATTGCTTACAAAAGTGTTGTCTTTGATGAAAAAAAAAAAGATTTATATAAAGACCAGTGTACAATAAATTCTTAAAATGATAAAAAAATATTTCCAATGACACCAATTTAAATGCATTCATTTTTCTTACCTAATTTTAGAAATATCTATAAATACTATTTACAACGATACTTTTCTCTGTTGCAATAGAAGCCGAATCATTTTCATTCTTTTATGAAACATCAACATCGCATATTCTGTGTTAAAAACAATGTCAAAATTACTCTCAGTTTTGTTCACCGACTGATGAAAATAGATCTTTTTATAATGGCAATTTTATGTTAACCAACTTTCCATCTATTGTAATTGAATAATCTAGGTATATTTTTATTCGTTTATGTGCTATAATTAGATTATATGTGTTCTTTATAATTAAATAAATAATGTTTAATTATTTTAATTGAAATTATAATTACACATGACTAAAAAATAAAACGAAAATCTCATTTTTAGAAAGTTACTCCAAATTTGAACTTATTAACTTCATTAGACAATACAATTCAGTACATACTTTTATTATGTTTATACATCAAAATTTAATTCAAATTCTAATACACTTCCTTTGTATTGTTTTCCTTTTTCAAATTTATTTTCCAATTCATTTCTTGGTCCTTTGTATTGAGTCAGTGCTTTTAGTTTACTAAAAATTAAAAATACTAGCACATGCTCAAGATGGTTGACATAACTAAATCACGATTATTGACATAATGATCGAATCAGTTGGTCTCCAAAGGTGGTTAGTTTTAAAGTAAGAGTTTGATTTTAAAAGGGAACTTCTGCAGACTCGGCCGAAATTACTTTTTTTCTCGTTTTCGAATTGAAGAATGTAGTTGCATCGTTTTTTGCAAAATCTGAAATTCTGCCGTTCACAGTAGTTATGTTGTAGTAAAGCATCAAAGTTTCCGTATGATGTTAAAGGGGACTTCTTCGCAGAAGACCCCTTTTAACATCAATTTTGCTGTTCATTGCTAGATGACCAGTATACAAATTATAAGAGAAAACGCTTGATCGATGACTTTTAAGGGCATGCACGGCAAAAGAACAGAAAAAAGTCTGAAAATTGATGAATCCGATTCGTCCTTTAAAGTACGTCAGCACTAATTCCCCAGATATACAGAAATAAATTCAAGATTGTCCTCGCAACCTTTGACGACCAGGAGAACGATTATGACTAGTAAAATGGATGATATCGGAAAAACTATAAAATACATTCCAGAAGAACACTACCCCTTTCGACAAGAGATCCAAACCTACACAAGAGGATCATCAATTGGCCCTCAGAGGACTAAGATTCATTCACACCACATTTTTTACTATTAATTTTTATTTTTAAATCTGAATTTTGCTTAAAGACAAATTTTACATTTTATTTGTATTTAAATTTATTCGCAAATAAACTTTGAATTTTATTTCAGTTTGATATTTCTGGCTTTATAATCGTGTTTACATGATTTTTTTAAAATCTGAATTTTACTTTCAAACCAATACCTTTTTAAATTTATATTCATTTTCATATAAATAAACTTTTAATTTTATTTGAGTTTCACTGATATTGCAGGTTTTATAATAATTTTCCCTGAATCTTTCGATTTAAATCTGAATTGTACTAAAAATGAATAACTTAAAAATTTATTTGGATTCTTTTAAATTTAAGTTTACTTACAAATAAATTAATTTTGAATTTTATTTGTATTTCCTTGATATTCCTGGCTTCTAAGCATTTTTTTCTGAATTTTTTTTTCTGTTTTAAATCTAACTTACTTAAAACGAATAACTTTAAAATTCTATTTTTTTTTAGTCTTTAAAACTTAAATTTACTCGCAAATAAATAAATTTGGAATTTTAGTTACGTTTCATTGATATCCCTGGTTTTATAATAATTTATTTTCTAAAATTCTGAAACGTTTATACTGACGTCTATGTGTTAAAAGTTGATTTTTGCAAAATTTAAATTTTTTGCAAAATGTAATTGCAATATTTTTTTGTTGTAGTCAATAGGTTCATTTTCTACTGTAAAAGCCCATTAGAGATATCTTGGATCCTAATTTCGATGTTGTTTACAGCCCATTTGTTTTTTTCTCCTCCTGCAAAATTTTTAAAATGTCAGAAGTCCCCTTTTAAAATCAATCGATTCAAATATACTTGTAAGTTACAGGTTCGAAACCTTCTTTGGAGCATAATAATCTATCAGAGTTGGGAAACCGAACAATGTTTTTCAAAATTTTTGTATGAATGCATTCACATTTTTTCGACGATAACTTCTTCTCAGTTTAATTTTAGTGCATTTAAATTCATAATTACAATAATATTTTTTCTTGTTTGCAATAAGTTTTAAATTATTTTCTTCCCCTTTAAATGGATCATTTCAACTCACTAAATTGCACCAATGAGTTAAAATGATTTGCTTCACCGGGAAAAAACTAACATAGATTATTGACTTGCATTGCAAATAATCAATTATATTTCTCACAACGCTATTTCTAAGGAATTATTTTGAATTTAGCTTTCACTGTAATTTTTCAAAGACATATTTTCTGTACAAAGGAAGCTAAGGAAAAAAAGTTTAAGAAAAACATCCTTTCTTCCTTATTTAATATTCTCTCCTTTTTTAAAATATTTTAATAATCTTAAGAAAGTTATAAAGGCTCAGAGAATTAATAGCTTTTCATCAACAGGCGCCTATCAACCTTCATTCATTGTACTATAATTTTTTTCCAAAAATCTTCAGGCATTGAAAGCATATATTGTCGTCGTTCAGACAGAAGTCACCAAGTCCAAAATTACAGTTTTGAGATGTGGTCAGTTTAAACTTAATTGATTTTGAGGCTTTATGATACATAATAAAAATTATTTTACCGATTTCTTGCCCATGCGGTGGACTTACCGTCGTTATGATAAGTTTCTATCACGAAATATTTAATTGCAAATTTAAATTGACCGACTTCGTCCATCAAAATCTTTTTGTGGACTAGTGACTTCTGCCTGAACGACGAAGTTATATTTTTTTCAATGATTTAAAACCAAATCAGGCAAAACCAAAATAATCTAGAAGAATCTTTTTGAATATAATATTTATGAGAATATAAGAGATGGTGATATTATTTTCTAATTATATCTAAGCTCTTTTGTACAGTATTTTCAATTACGCTTTGGGCAATTGGAAGATGTATCATAAAGTGTTACCAGCGAATTTATATTGCTTAAACCTTCATATAAGTAGGAAGAAATTGTTAATAAAATCATCAATGATTATTATTAAAACATCTATTTGTGTTTGGACTTCAGTATATTAGTTGCTACTCCTACTTAAATCAGTAACTACCTACCTACACGCTGTGCTTAATGTGCCAAGTTTTGCTTAGCAATTCCTCTTGCACTTTAACACTATGAGTGTATATTTTTAAATGTTCCTTAAATTTTAGAATTGCCTGTTAAATTAGATTTAATGCATAAAAATCTGAAATGTTTCTCTTTTATCTATGATCTGGATTTCATTCTTTGGTGAAATTTTATTGGTTGTTTCGTAAGAAGTCAACACGCAATATTATTTTTCACAATCTAAGCGTATTATATTTTATTCTTAAATATTAAGTATTCTTTTAAAATGCACCATATTTTAATTCAGAAATAGCAATTACCTTCATTTATACAATAATGTCAACAAAGTTTTTGGCAGGGGAGTCACAATTTAAAAAAAAATTAAGTTTAAAATCTTTACAAGAAATATCAATATTTAACTCGCTTTTAATTTTAATTAACTTCTAGCTGCCGGGCTTTTTTTTTTGCAGCATCTGATAGAGTTGATGTTATTGAGGAACACTTCAAAAACGTTCTCTGTTAGAGTATCGAAATTGTTGGTCTTCAAGTACAATACCGAACCGAATCTTACATGGAAACTGAAATTGTCGACACCCTCTAACCGAATAATTCTTTGAACTGTTACAATTGATTTGCTTTCGTAGAACCAGACGGGTGCCAGAAGTGCCTTCTGCCGCACGGTAGCCATTTTTATATTTGCGTTGGATTGCGCAGATTTAGCGACCCGTAAACGCGCGTTACCTATCCGAAGAAAAACTTTAAATATGTGAGAATAGCTCCTAAACATTTTTATAGAATTTTTTTATTACTATTTGAACCGAGTCGAATAGTTTATGACCACCCTGTATATTCCAATTCGACTATTATTTCGCTGTTTACAAAATGCTTGAGGTACAACACCATCGCATTCTCTCATTGTGTTCTATTTTGTCAAGTTACTTAGTACTATTTGGCTGTGGTCAAGTGTTTCTTCTCAGGGACTGTTTATCTAAGAAGTGGACGAGTGGAACCTGCTCGACATGTATACAAGATGTCCTCTAAATTCCCCTCCACTACTGCGGAGAGTACAAAGTTGGGGACGTTCTCGAAGAGATAATTGCAGACGCCAACAGTCATCAGAAGTCACGCTGCGCTTCACTCCTGTTATTAGCTTTAATTTGTCTCTTCTAGTTCTGTGGTACAAGTCAGAACGAAAGAGTCGCATGCACTTTAGCCAATGGAAACAGGACTCTAAAAATTATCAGAATTTCCCGTTTTGAAAAACGTAATTAAACAAATATACACAGTTATGTTTGGATAAGACTTACTAAAGCAATAAATTTCATACTGCCAATTGACATATTTTCTACAAATTCGTATACATTTAAGATATGTCGACAACCAATGTTCATTTAACCCCTTAACTGGTTAGTTTTCTCAACTATCTAGTTAGATAGCACATTCTATTTTGGGAATGCGTTGTCATTTTAATTCATCAGCAAACTTAAAGGACAGTTTAAATGTTTATAATTCGATACAAAAACTGAATGGAATCCATAACGTCTGAAATTTTTCTTAATTTACATGTTTAAAACTGCGCTAATTCGATGCACGTACTGTCAAATAAGTTAAACCATTGATAAATGAAAGTGAATATCCTTTTCCCCCTAAAGGGTCACTTCAATACTCAAATTTGCGCACCAGTAATTACAGATCTGTAACATCCTTTCGCGGACTTCAACAACTCAATATAAATTACCAATGTAATATGTGTAAAGTAAAAAAAATTTTATAATGGGAAACTGAACTTACGAACAAACGTTAATGAATAAAAATGAGTAAAAAACGCTGCATAGCTAAAAGACGCGGGGAAAGTATAAACACACCGAAGAGGTTATTATCAGGATTATATTCATTGCCATTGTTGTCTTTCTCAAACAAATCATCAGGAATTTCCTTTACCAACGTTTTATACCTCACGTTCAAGAAAAGAAAAATGGAGATGAAAAACCAAATTTATTAGTTTAATGCTTAAGTGCTTATTAAATAAAAAATTGGATTTAAATACAAATGCTTCTAGCGCGATATTTACCTTCATGATCTTAAGTAATATTAAAATTAGATTGCTTGAAATTCATCGAATGGTTGTTTTTGTCTAGAGGTATCCATTTTCCGAACTGTGGTATATTTAAATGGAAACGGATTGCTTTAAAATGTTAATCGTCATGCGAATCAAATGCGATTCATACCTACTACCTAATTATATGACACCTCCTCAACTGTAGTTAAGACATAGAAAAGGAGACATCTAATTAGATGGTTCGAATTTCAGACTCAAGTCGTAGCGACTAACATTTTTAGCAGGAAATAGTGATAAATATGGAGGAATGTAGATACCAATCCCCGTCATAAATTCCAGTTTTACATTTATAGTTTTATGAAAATTGTTAAATGTACTTGTATAATCTGGTTTTATTTGGACAAGATGCTTCTAAACATTGCGTAAATATTACTTTTAGATTTCAATAAGCCCAAAGAGTATTTGCTATGTGTTCTATAACATAAGATGTGCCATTTTTCATGCATGTAATTTCCGGTCGTCCGATCTTTTTTATTAAATGTAGACGCAGAATGCAATGACGAAATATATATTCCAATCAAATAACGCCGAAGGATTTTTCTCCTTGCTCGTATCCAAATATTCTTTTATTTAACTCGTATTTGAATGCATCATTTCTAAATGAGGTACAAAATAAAACAATCGGAAGTATTATATAAAATGGGAAAATTAGAACTCTGCATATATCATTCGTATTCCTAATCGTAACATTTCTGAAATTCACGTATTCTCAAAAAAATGTCTATTGTATATTATATTTTCATTCTTTGAGTTTGAATTTTATGTTATTAAAAGTCGTAATGTACATAAAAGAACAAAAGAGTGTTTTTTCATAGAATTTAATTCACAGGACTGAATTATTTTGCTAAAATGTGTAATAAACAGACTTTACAAAATATTATCCTGTAGCAGCTATTAATCTTTTGGGCTAGTTTATAAAAGGGAGAATCTTTCATACTAATGACTATAAATTGAAATATTTTCCAGACAATGTTATTGCATCAAAAATAATTAGAATGAAACTGAATATTGTAAACATCATTTAGAATTATGATCTAGAGGTTAATATCTAAAATGTCAAAAATTTTAAATATTTATCCGAAAATCCTCAAAGGAGTTTCCTTTTTTTGCGAAAAATAAATACTTATCTTGATAGTTTTCTTTAAACATAGCATGCCCAGATGAATCATTATAAACTGAATTTAAAAAAGGCTTCACAAAATTGTTATGTCGTTATTTGTATACCTGTAAATAATTTTAGATTGGATACTAAATATTTGTTCTGAACCAAAATCTCAAAACAGTAAATCATTTTAATGCATTTATATATTCAAAAACGGCTAATTTTACGGCATATTGTAGAAAGCAACCTGAAAACTTAATACAGATAAAATTCCAAAATACTTTACATTCTATAAACTTGCGTAATAAATCTTAAAAGTATTAATTTTAAAAAATAGCAGAGGCCGATACAAAGTAGTAAAGTCTGGTTTACGCCTGGGCACTTGACCCTTTGCACTCCCGAAAATTAAGATGCATGATTATACATGTGCGAGTGTAAGGATTGATTTAGCTCTTGAGGAAGCTGAAAAATATTGCTATTAATTTTTTTCAATTCCTAAAAATTAACCTGTATTTTTGCTACTATATGATCTTTATAATAAGCGCTATCCAGCAAGAATGTGTAGAAGATGCATCATTCAGAATGTCGAGTCAGACTACATTTAGAGTGCAAAACGGTTAATATTCTCGTTTTCCAAAACTATTCTGAATATGTTTAATCGGCTTAAAATTTTAATAGCATTGCCAGAAACTACTAAATTCCCCAGATGGCAGAAATGTGCGATATTTATTGGATTCTTACATTGATGCATGACTGACTATTACATAAAAGGAAAATGTATAGAAATGAAACTAAAGGAGAGTCGAACATCTAGTCAGAGATATCGTAGTATGATAGTGTTTTAGGCCCAATTTTTCCGACTTTAAATTATTTTTTAAAACATTTACTCTCAGTTACAGCAACGATAACGTGCAAACAAATATATTCAATATCGTCGCAGCGCGAATAAGTATAATTCAGTAACCGAAAAAATGAGAAGTATTGTTCTAAAAAAATATACTTTGATATTTAAAATTTATTAAATATTATTAAATATTTAGAAAATATTTTCCGAAAGATTTGGTATCACTGAAAACTAATTTTTGGAATTTTAAAATGGTAAAATTTGTGCAATAACATGCTTCAAATTTATTCAGGAAAAGTGTTAAAATTGATGAATTGTTAATTAAAGTTCCAATTAAAATTTTGAAACACTTTCTTAATAAGCACCCTACTGCCCTATAATCAACTACCTTTCAAATTTAATAACTCTAGACCGAATGGTCTACCCTGTAGAGCTTTTTGAATTTTTGCATCGCTCATGCATCAATATACAAATATTATCCAGCCTAAAGACATAATATTAAAATACAATCTAAATGATAGCATGATTAAAAACTACAAAATTTCGAGGACAAATGAGCCATTGTCAAATAAAAGAACTCTTTATTAAATACAGTGATAATTACAGATAGAAATTAAATGAGATGCAATACATTTGTAACATTCATAAACGAAAAATCAGTTCATCATTAATAGCTTAAAGGAGATTCAAGAAGTAATGGTGACAACTATCGCACACCGAAACAACATTAAACTGGTGAACACATTTTTCACGTAATTTTGAAATTCACAACAAACATTTTACATGCAAGACAGAAGACAAGAAATTCACACAGAAATAAGTTCGAATTTAATAACACATTATTGAAGCATATATTACTTTTCGAAACATTTTATAACACATGAGAACGGAATAACACGATAGTAATAACATACAGATATAGAACTAAAAATCAACCTAGAAAATAAAGCAAATAATTTTCACTTCAAACAAATAGATTTAAAAACATTAAATTTTCAAAATATAATGCAAGGTTTGATAAGATATGTTAAAATATTTGCAAAATACACACAATATCAAGATTTTATTAAATTGTAGAAAGACATACTTTACTATAGTGATTATTAAGATTCCGAATTCATACAAAAGCATCCATTTTTGCGAAGTTAAAATCATCTGACTTTAATGAAGTATAAAGTCAAGAGAACAAACTTCATTAATATTCTTTAGAAATTAAAATAAAACCAAGCAAGTCGATCCAAATGAAGGCTCGTATTCAAGGAATCTCGAAAATTATTAATTTAATGGATTTAAATATTTACTGCATATTATATGAACAGACCCATAGACTCAAACCAGTCAAATATACGACAGTCTTGTTTTAAATTGAGATTTTTTGCACATGCAAAAAGCTTTTACAATTTAAAGAAATGCAATTTTGTAATGGACACAAAAATTAGGAAATTATCCGGGCTTTTATTTTTATCTCGCATTGTTTGAACTGATTAATAGTTCGTACTCGTGTCGAGTCAGACTCGACAATCTGAATGATGCATCTTTTACGCGTTCTTATTGGATAGCCCTTATTATAAATACCATACAATAGCAAAAACACATTTTCAGGAATTGAAACAAATTAATATTTTTCTGCAGCCTAAAGCGCTAAATCTGCCCTTGCACTCACACATGTATAATTATGTACCTTAATATCTTTCGAGTGCAAAGTGTTAAATTGAAATTGTTACTAGAATAAACTTATTTTTTCAACTCTGGAAATTACTCAATTGAAAATTTACTAACAGCATTGTAATAGATTCATGCTAAAATTCAGAACAAGAATATTTAAACTAATTTAACTTTAATTGGCTTTTCGCGACTTTATTATCAGCAAACAAATTTAGATTCGATAAATTTAAATCGTTAAGAATGCTGAATTGCGCATAATCTAAATTTGCATACTTGCGGCAATTATTTGAACTCTGAGTGCAGATTCACTCGTGACAATTATGGATGCACTTCCTACCCTAAATTTCAATTTAAAAAGTATCGACAGAGCATTTTTATCTATCAGAGTTTAATGAGTTATTCTACGCACTGTTTAATTATCACAATGTATGCCTTGTTTCTGAACTTTCATGAATGATAATCTAGAAAAATCACGATCTTATCGAAGTGACTTAATATTTTAAGGTCCAGTGTTCATTTAACTGGCGCACATACCTTCACCACACTAGTTTGTCAAATGGTTTTCATAATCGTGCCTTACTCTATTACAAAACCTTCAGTCTTACAAAGAGTCTTAAAAGCATAAGATGCAAAAATGCGTAAAATTTTAAAATTTAGCACGAAGATATGTGATTACTCTAGAGATTGAATAATGATATACAATCCATAGGTATTGACAAGAAATTGAATTTCAAAAGCATTAACAAATTCTCTTCATTACCAAAGATGCAGCTATTCACCCAAGTTGATAAGAGTTGCCAGGATAGTTCTCGTAGTAATTGAATTTATGAGTACAAATTCTCTTTTCTTAAAATAGTTTATGGCCTATTTTCAGCTTTAAATCTACATACCAATTTCATCTTAGGTTTTAAACAGATTTCATACAATAAAACTAATAAATATTGAAACAAAAGCCATACTCCTTTCATTTAGCACAAATTTCGCTTATTACTATAAAGCCTTTGATATTCCGATACGACATTGGTAATAATTCTTGTAATAGCATTTAAATACAGAGATATTGATTGAGGTATTATTAATCGAGATATTTCGTAAGTTTCATATTGCTCTGCAATATATTTTTAGTACATATTTATATACAGTTGCATACACTTCAAGATTAAAATTTAAAATAAAAAGAGGAAATAAAATAATTGCAATAATATCTTGTAGATTTCTCTTTAAATTGGACAAAATACATGAAATTGTTTTTAAATTATATTGTAGTTCACACTTGGTTTGTTCAACAAAAATTTCATGTCGTGTAGTCAAGAATAGTTGCAATAAAATTCGATTTTCATGTATTACGGAAGCTTAAAAAGTAAAATATTGTACACTACAGAATACAAGACTGGGTGATGTTCCTTTCATTTCATTAATATTTTTCTACTTTTAATCAGCATTTATTTCTCCTATTTTTGTCATTTATAATATACAGTTTGGTAGCGTTTTATGGAGCATACATCACAACTTGTCGTGCTGTGATGTTCTAGCTATATTATATGCATTTGCAGCATAAAAAGATGCGAGGGTCACGCAATAAAATCACCAGATTTCTGAATAACCTATAAAGGTCCACTTGGATAACTTGTATATGCAAATCAGACTTTCTAATCATCCTATGCTTCAGGGGTATGTTGGGCATTTTAAAGCTCAAGAGCCATACTAGGTCATTGTGCCAATTCCATGGGGACAGTGCATCAAATAACAATCTGCAATCCATTTGACTTATTGAGACCAAACACAAAAAATGTCTGCTAATAAGCATGGCTTCGTTACTACGAGAACTATCCTGGCAACTCTTATCAACTTGGGTGAATAGCTGCATCTTTGGTAATGAAACATTTATCGAGATCCAAGATTACCAATGTGCAGTGAACTGCCAAGCTTTCCGAAACAATCCTTTACTAATCTTGACGCATCCTATCGCCATGAGAGCATATTATTGAGTGAAACTTAATATTTTTGGTTTGTTAACGATTTTATGACAGAAGATGATATGCTGCTCGAAACAAGCATTTATTTTTCTCCAAGGTATATTTGAAAACAAATTCCTGGACAATAGATGGAGTTTCAAAACAGAACAAGTCAAAATAATTTCTGACATATTGATAATTAATTCGGCCAATTCATGTTGAAAATTCAGTTTTCAACGGGAGGTGGCAAGACATTTTTAAAAGTCAAGAGGATTAACATTCATTGTCTACCAAGCAACGTTGGAAGAGTCTCTGCTTTCGTTTCAAGTGTTACAAGTTCCGAGGAGTAAAAATGGGAAATTCAATCGTTATATGAAGAATTGTCATGTTATTGTTACAGCGAGGACACATAGGCATTTGATCACCACTTAAGACGTATGTGTGTAAATCTCGTGTGTCCGATTCGCAATGAGTTAAAACAGTGTCACTTTACCAGCTAAAGAAGTAGAGTCATCTATTATTGGTTTAGGCGTATGCAGTTTATTTCGATTTTCCAGACTGAATTGAGAGAGTATTAAAATAGAGATTAGCCTTTATATGTTTCCAAATAGCAGAGTGGTATAGGCGAGTTTAAAAAAAGGGGGAGCGATTTTTTGGCTTTGCCAGCCTGCTCATTTTTTCTTATTCCAACATAGAGTGGGATCCAGCAAAATACAGTAAAAGCTAATTCAGAAAAGACCATTATAAAGTTTAACACTACAAAAACTACTAGACGACTATAATGCTGAGGTGGTTAAAATAACTAAAACGCTTGATGAATAAATGTATATTATTGTTCATTACGATAGTGGCGTACAAGAGCTACGTTAAACCGGCATATCACCTGAAAAGCTAGCCATACCATTTGTCCTAATCTCGTTTTTTCCACCCATTTTAATCGAAAACATCCAGGCACGTAATTTACTAGAGGCTTCAAAGCCCGATGGCGGTTGGGAGAAGCAAAGATCGCTCCCCCTACCACCGCTTTTCGATCCCCACTCAGCGGATTTCCGATTTCCCACCCTCGAAGGCAGGCGCCAATCTAGTCAATTCCTTTACGTACCGTCTACTCTTGTTCGACGTCTCAAATGGGAATCGGTGCATGAAAGACTGGAATTTGGTTTCATTGGAATTCCAGCTTTTCCGAGCCGCTATGCTAATTTCCATCAGTTTGTATCTCTTTCCTTCCGGTGTTCCAAAAATTCAAGTTTGGACTACATGTGAATTGCCTGCTTTATAGACTTCAAGATAATGAACTTTCCAATTTCGAGAACAATTTAATGACCAGTTATTTGCACACGCATTAATCATTTTGAATGCAACAGTTTTCACTATACAGCATTTTATTTTGCAGACTTCTGTGAATTTATAGCTTAAGAGTTGTTGAATGAAGGTAGCAGCTTATGGTTATGGATTTTGTACTCATAGAAGGGACGTAAAATATTTTCATCAATGCACCGGGAGGGAACCGACGCAACTTCTACGGTTAAATAACACCTTCTCTGCATGAATAAGAATCACGGGAAAAAAAGATAAATATATGAATTAACAAAAAGGCATCCAAGCACAGTTTACAGTTATTGTTTTAAACGTAAATGGAAGCGATTCAGGTATTCCTTCGTCAGTAACGAAATCATGCCTTCCTTCAATCAGAACCCTCAAATGTTAAAATTTCGGTTAGCGATACAAGAGGTTTCTGTCACAGGGCAGACAGTTGCATATTGGTCTGGAACACAGTCTTTGCACAAGCAACCATGTTGTGGACAGAAATCGAGCCTATGTAGATAGGCCACAAAGGGCTCGGCCAGGAAAAGGCAACCGTGCTCAAAAGAGCCTCAATTTTTATAATAAGACCATCAAAAAAGACAAACAGTATTAAATATCTGGGAATCCATACAGACGATAAACTAAATTGGACCATTCACATTCAAAATTTGTCAAAATCACTGCTCGTGAATGTAAAACATTTTAACCAAGTAATCAAGAGCAATTGTAGTGTAGAGAACCCTGTTAGGCACTGGTACACAGCAGTTATCGAAAATTAATGTACAGTGACGGGGTTTGGGGAGTCTCCCAGAGCAAGACAAATAGATCGTCTACACTCCATTCAACGAATCTTTTTAATTAAACTTACTAGGTGTTATCGAACGACTTCCACCAAAGTCCTCAATGTCCCGACTGGTATTCCCTCGCTCCATATTGTAGCTAAGGTGCTCTATTTAAAATTTCAGATCTGGGTGATGCGCTCAACAGAAGCTCAAGATATTCTCAATATTGAAAATTTAGATAAATTCAGCAATATTCCCGAAATTCCGCCTGACAACAAATTAATAGAGCTAACCAAGACAAACTGTGTTTACATGGACGGATCCAGGATCAATAGCAAGACTGGATTAGCCGTGCGCATTTTTAAAAATATATCAACAGAAGAATATCTATTCCGATTGGGCAGTTGCAACACAGTCTTCTAGGCCGAGCTGGCTGCAATCAATTTCGCGGCTGGCAAAACTCCAAGAATGCTAAAATCAATATATTTACAGATAGCCAATTCTCAATAGACGCCATTAAGATTTCAAAGCCGAGATCTGAATTTGTTAAACAATAATAAACAGAATATTTTTAACGCAATGCAACTGTTAGGTTAGATTAATGCCCCGTTTTGAAGCAACACGAGGGCTGTTTAGGGATGGACCTCGTAATTTTGAACCGCGGTCAGATGACGAGGACGACACCCGAGCTGGTACCCTCTCTCCAAACTTCCGCGCCACACCAACTGGAGGACGTTTGGCCTCTACTTGCGATTTAGCGTGCAACAGGTCCCATGCACGGCGGATCTTCAGTGGAATCTGGTTTCGAACCAGCGATCCTCCGGTCCCGAGGTCAAGACCTTGCCATGCAAGGCAGTTGATCAGCGTGACATGGGTGAAGGCGCATGCTGGTAACCCAGGTAGGTAACGACCATGCTGAATGCCAAGCCAAATTGGCCACGGAGACGAGATACGACTGAACAATGCAGCCCCTTATTCATACTTGAAATTGAAAATTAATCAGACATGACACATTTCCGCGGAAAAGCGGATTTCAGCTTTTTCGGAATCGGATTTTATCATTCTTAATTTTCTATTATATAATAATTCTACAATCTTTTAATATCTTAAATTTATACAAAATGTGCTTATTTATTTTATTGTTCGATTAATCACACTTATTTTACTTCGATATATATGATTGGCACAATTCATTATTTATGAAGTTCAGCTTTTTTTTGTTGCAAGCCTGTGTCATGTCTGATTAATATATTATGCGATTGGGAAGACTATTGGAAAAATTATGAATCAAATTCAATACTTAGAGTCAGAAATTATGTGGTCAAGGTGAAAAAAAAGCTTTTATTTAGAAATAAATTTTTAAATTTACTTTTTCAGCGGGCATGATCCTTTTCCGCACCATCTACGCACACACACACAACCTTAATTTATTAGATTCCCCAAATTGCATTTGTGGCCTGGTGTGTGTGACGCAGATCATTTCACTTTTGACTACTCACTCACTCACTAAAGACTACCATCTCAAAAGGCCTGCAGATGCTCACAAACCAACATGGTTTAAAGGATTACTAGAAAACAAACCAGCCACAAAACTAATGGAGGCTTTCTCTATCAGTGAATCGATCTGCGCAAGTATCAGGCATGAATTTGAGTTGCTGTTGTAATCTTTCCTTAATTTCTCCTCAAAAGTCTTTAAGGTTTTAAAATTCCCTTGGGTTTTAATTAATATAGTTTTAACTTGGGTTTTTAGTTATTTTTTTACCATTGTGAAACGTCAATTTGTGTGTTTTATCTATATATTTAAAAAATCTGTAATTGAATTAAATTTAACATTGGGGTGCAGATCTCTGGGGAACCCTTTTTCAATGGAGACGTTCTGCTTTTGCTCTCATCTTGTTGATTGTTTTAATATTTTTATAATATTGACAACTTTTAACTAGAATGTTTTTAATTATTTTATCTCAGTTACACTCGTAATAATGCATTTGCAGGGGCATTTTCTGAACTTTTATTGGAAACGTTAAATGATTTAACTACGAGATCTGATGGATCTATCATCTAAGGATCCCTCTGTTGATGTGAAAGGGGTGATGGTCTTTAGCATATACCACAGTATTTAAGAAGGTGTTTGTGACTTGGTTGACAAGGTATGGAGTGTTCTTGTGGATTTTTTTTTTTTGCTTGTCTTAAGGTTTGATTTTATTATTGATCTGATTTTTAAGGTGTTTAAATTTGTATTTAGAGCGCTGCATCTAGAGGGCTTTGCTACTTCTGTTATTATAGAAGTGTTTAGTATTTTATTTACTGGTTTTAGATTTTTATCGTTCACTTTTTTTCTTATTATTTTTTTACTGCATATTACTCTTGGTTATTTCATTTGCTTTTATGCTATTATCCGCTCTACTCCGTTGCCCAAACAGATTTAAGCATTTGTGTATATGGCAGTTATTTTTCTACTTGTGGTTTTATATATTAAGCGAGAACATTTTCGTTGTTCCATTGTAATCAAGTTCTCCCCACACTAGGTGGGTTGAGCATTTGCGACCAGTCTTTCTCCCCACTTGTGTGGCGTTTTATAACTCAATCTGTTTTAATTTACTTTCCCTGTTGAGGGCATAGTGTGTAAAATTTAATTTGTTGCCTCCGCGTCGACCGTTGTAGGCCTTACAACCGTTTGGGTAGGCTGGCCGTTGTGGGTCTAAAAAAAAGGGTTCAGCTCCAGTGATGCTCTAATAAATTTTTAAATTGAATGAAGTTCGGTTAATATTAACTTGGGATAGGAATAAGAAACTTCGACGCCTGTTTACAAATTTTCCTTCTATCCTACCAAGTTTCAAGTAAACTTTCACATTTTTTCATTAAGATTGTTTCGATGGTAGTTAAATATTTGCATCTTAAAAGCATATTCAGATAAAGGCAGATTTTCAAAAAGCAATTTTAAAGGGCCGCTTGGAATTAAACACGTAACGCTAAAAGCCTAACCATATAACAACTTATATTCCTCGTATGCATGTAGTTGGAAATATTGAGCACCTTTCAAAGGATCTACTACTTTACACAGATAAGATAGCTTTACTAGGGAAATTCTCATCAATTTCTATGGTTATAAGATCTGAACAATCTAGTTCGGCGCTTGAAATTAAGTACTTACGTTTAAAACAATTCAGACAGATAACTTATTTCTCTGACCTGATTATCCCGATCGTATCCTATCTTGAATCGATATTTTATTGGTCATTTTAACTGACTCATTGGTTCCAAAAGTGAACAAACTTCTGAAATCAGGTCCTACAAGCGCCATTTTAAATTAAACGAAAACAAGTTACAGCTTTACACAATGACGTTAAATGTTGGAGGAATAAAATTCGATAATTGCTACGAAGGATAAATATATTCCCAGTTAATTTTTTTTGCAATTCACTAAATAGGGGCAACACTTTATTCGTAAACGTAAAAAAATAATTTTTTAGAGTCAAGCTAAACAATTTTTTCGAAAATTTTAAATATAGAACTTCATACATATTTGCAATTGATAGTGAGTGACTCATGTTTTTATACATTTTATTTTAAAATAACTTTATTTTCATAATACCTTTACGACTTTCTTTTAAATAAGTTAGTTCATCACTTAACAAATTTATTACAGTATTCTAAGTATTCACGTTAAAGTAAGGTTTGCCTGCATTTTCAAGTTTGCACTAAGGACTTGTATACAATCAGCGATTTACAGTAATTTATTATTAAAGAGTAATAATTGAGCATAAATAAAGTTTAAATTTAGATGCCTGTATGAATACCAGGCAGTAATTCATGAAAATTGTATGCAAGGGTAATCACTTTTCCCGAAAATATGCAAGTGAAATATTGCAATATTATCAAATTTAGAGATTTTTCTAACCTTATTTTAATCTTAGCCAAATGATGGAAAGCGATAGAGTGCATCATGGAAGTATAAATACGCTTCTTTTCAAATTCACACACACACACCACACACTATTCCTAGACCCAAAATCCACCGCCCACCCGCCAGCCGGCTGGCATACCTACCACCATGTATTTTAGCACAATCACGAGCAACTCATTTTTAACAGAATTTCACTCTTATCATCCGTACAAATTCTTGCATTCCAAATTTCACAATAAGTCTTTCATGCTGAACATTCAATTTTTTTCCAATTATCACTTGTAAACCATTAGCAGGCTTTAATTCGGTGTTCATAAAGAAGCGTGATTTTATACTGCCACTTGGAACTCGTAAAAATTCCGAGTATCTACACAGTTACTGGAGAAGTGAACCAATTTTACACGTCTCAAAATAGTTACTTTATGAATACTCAAAAATTTACTTTCGTTATCGGCATTTATTATGATCAGATTTTAGAAATGCACCACCGTAGGACGAGATTCAGAATTTTAAGTTATATCGAGCTAGACTGAATGATTCAATTTATCGCGCCAGCAGTCATGATCGAAGTCAATTGAGGGATTTTAATTTAAGCATTACCCTGCATAATTTTGCATGAAGAGTTAAAATAAATTAACCGACTGATATGCTTTCAAGAGAAAATTTTCATCAGCTGCCAACTTGGCTGAAAGCAAAATTTTAGTTTCAGACAAGCTTTCTTAAAATTTTGGATCAGTATTGCCTGTATTAACTTTCTAACCGAAATATCCTTCGAATACGTTTATTTGGCATTCGTAGTAGCAGTCATAATGACCAATAATCCGATATAATTTTTCCGTAAACCGCTGTAAAGATTTTCATATAATGAGTAACACATCAGAGAGGTTGCGAACATTCGATGACTAACAAAAAAAATCCATTATTTCGTCAAATTTGACACTAACGCCTAAATGGCTTTAAGCTTAATGTAAATTAAAAAATTATTAAAATTTTAAGATGCATTTTTCTATTTTTCGCAACCGATATTAGTTCCGGCTATTTTAACCAAGACAATTTGGTTTAAAATTAAACTAGCTTGCGGAAGCAAGTTCGGCAAAAGCCTTTTGAAATTAAAGGATACCTAGCCAAAATGCATTAAATGTTAGGAGAAGGACATTCGATAAATTCTGCCATTCGAATTACCGACGAATTAAAAATTTCGAATTAGTCAAGCTTCATTTTTGTAGTAATTTAAACCGGATGCTATTCTGAAGTTTCAGATTGGATTTTCCTACCAATCTGAACTTAATATTTAACAGACTAAAATGTTGCAATTCAAGTATTTATCAAATACCTTTTAAAATACAATATTTCTTTCAAAAACGCCGTTTCTCATTAGAATTGAATCTCAGTTTCTCATGGAAATACGAATTCGGAAATGAGAATTCTGCTTTGAATTTAAGGGGAATATTCCAAGGGAAAATTGATTTTAACTTACGACTCGCTCTGGAATTTTCAGTTGGTGGGTTTATGGAATACGAGACCAAATTTATTATGTTGCACTATTTGAGGTGTTGGTTGGTGTGGATTTAATGGCACAAGGGCCAATTTGGCCATACTGCGCCAAACGTTCGTTGTTTTCAAGTCACATAAAAATTTTAAACTGCTGTAATTGAGAGAACTAAATGAAGTTAAAAAATTGTACTTCCTTTAAAAAAGTAAAAACATTGACGCAAGGATTGGTCCCCAAGATGTCAATTAAACCAATGATATGTGCTCCAAAGTGAGCTTGTCTTTGAGAATAAAAGTCTTTACATTGACATAAAATATGCTCAACACTTAAAATGCAGTTGCACCCATTACATATAGGGGCTGGATCAGAGTATAAAAGGTGGCGATGAGTTAAAAACGTATGTCCTACTTTTAGCCTTGTCAAAATGACATCGAGTTTCCTAATTGTGAGGTTTCCAAAACCTTTGATTGAAGGCTGGATTTTATAAAGTTTATTGTTTGACTGTCCGTCCCAGATTCGTTGCCATATTCGATGTTGAGATAGCTTAACAGCCTGCAAGGCATCAGCCAAAGGCACAAACGTTTCTCGAGAGGCATTAGTACTCTTTGCGGCCTTATCCGCACGCTCATTTCCTGGAATTCCTACATGTCCAGGTATCCAACAGTATTTGATTTTAGTTTTTTTGAGTGTATGATGGAGATGAAGGCATTGCATCACTAAAGGATGATTAGTATGTTTAGCACGTCTTAGGGCATTAATGCCACTCCTAGAATCAGTATAAATGACAGCTTTCTTAAAATTCAATGTACTAATTTTCAAAAGCCCCAAGTAGATTGCATAGAGTTCAGATGTGTAAACAGAGCAGAATGGGTGAAGTGTCTCGGCGATTGTGAAATCTGGAAAAACAGCAGCCGAACCGACATGATTGTCAGATTTCGAACCGTCAGTGTATATAGGGACATAATCAGAGTAGCATTGCCTGTGGTTATAGAAATGTTGCTGAAATACATTATCCGATGTACCTGGTTTAAAGAAGTGTAAAAAATCGTCAATAAAAGCAAGTTGTGTCTCCTTCCAAGGAGGGGGATCTTCAATATTTGAGACCATTGGAAAGTCTTCAATTTCAAAGTACTTCAAGATTTCTCCAATTCTGAAACCAAAAGTTGGGGTAAAAGATAGTCTGACTGAAAATAAAGACCCAAAAATGGGGTTTATAACCTTGTAATGTTGAGGATGAGACTCATCGCTCTTAATTTTATAGAAGTACGAGAGAGATAGTCTGTGGCGTCGAAGTTCTAAAGATGGTTCACCGCTTATGACATGAAGACTAGGAATTGGAGTAGTTCTAAATGCCCCAGTAGCTATACGAAGTCCTTGGTGATGTACCGAGTCTAACATTTTTAAAGTGGACTTGGCAGCAGAGCCATATACTGGCACTCCATAGTCCAGTTTCGAACGAACAAGAGATCTATAAATCCTCATCAACGAAACTTTGTCCGCACCCCAAGAGGTGTTTGACAGGACTTTCATGATGTTTAAGGTCCGGATGCATTTTGTTTTTAAGTGTTTGATATGTGAACGAAATGTTAGTTTTCTATCAAAGACAATTCCTAAAAATTTAGTCTCCTGCACAATAGGAATAGGTGACCCATTTAACTGGAATTCTGGATCTGGATGCAATCCTCGCCTTCTACAAAAATGCAAACAGACTGTTTTTTGTGGCGAGAAAACAAAACCATTTTTTGATGCCCAATCGGTCATGTCGTTAACAGCCGTTTGCAATTGCCTTTGAATAAAGCCCATGTCGTCACCAGCGCAGTGTATTTGTATGTCATCTACAAAAAGCGTACTATTGACATATGCAGGAAGTTTTGACACAATGCCATTAATTTTGATGATAAACAATAATGCACTTAGAACACTTCCTTGTGGTACACCTTGTTGATGAAAATTATCCGATAAAATGTTACCATGTATGTTATGCGAATTTAGAAAATTTTTAATAAAAAGTGGCAAGTTTCCTTTCAAACCAATGCCAGATAAATCTATTTGAGGTGTTGGATTTTTGTCGACCTCCTGATATATATCTAAATTGTCGCCGCTTAAATAAATACATCATTCACGGTTGTTGAAAAAAATTGTGTCGTATTTTGAAAGCTACTTACGGAATTGATTTCGGTAATGCACCCAGTAGAAATGTTTCAATTCTGAAACTAACAAAACTCGATTAAATTTAAACTAAAGAAAACTCGCAATTTTTGGTGGCGAGGAAAACGACAATTTTTGTTTCTGTAGTAAGCCAATACATTTTCATAATTTCAATAAACATGAAAAGTCTAATGTATTTGATTCAGTTAAATTGACCCAAGAACCAAGCAAGACAAGTTTAATTTAAAGACTATAAAGTTGCACGATTAAGAAATAAAAATACTCCTCGTTCTTTAGAGATTTATAAATTGAAACTTTAGAAAATCCGAATAGTTCAGATATGCAGCTAAAATCATCTAATTAATAGACATGTTAATAGAGTTGATTTGTGGGTTTTCGCAAAACTCCAGAAAGTTATTTTGAGCTTAAACAATTCTGATATTTCGGATGTACTTGGTTAAAATGACATTGCAGTTTAAAGTTGAATGTTTTTGGTAAAGGTTGCGGAAGACGATCTTGCAGATTTATTAAAAAAATTCAAACTTAAATGTTTCCAATACATGAAAATTGATAAGAGGAAATGCATAGTTGAAACTCCCAAGAAAAGTATTCTTATTGAAGCGACTCAAGTTTACGGAACGTAATGCATGTTCTCCTCGCATCCAAACAATGAGCTTTGTACATCACTGTAGAAATGTCTTACTGCTCAATTTAATTTTACAACATATTCGAAAGATGTGTGAAGACAATGAAATTTATAACTGGCCCTTCAATTAGGGAAATACGAGGATTTTAAGAAGGAATTTAGCCAATTGAATGCCCTGATCTCGATTATCGCTGTTTGTATTTGATGACGTATCAACGTTTTGTACAAATCGGTACTTCGTTCAGGGCAGTTTATTTCCGTTTGAAGAGTCGAGTGTCTCAAAGCACCGGCTGAATTGCTTGCAAGAGGCAAATGGGTTGGTTGATTTATAAAGAATATGAAAACTATATTTTGAAGGATGCTGAAGAAACTAGATCTTAGTTTGGGCTTATTAAAACTATAGAATATATCCTAAAGATACTACAACTAATTCAAATTGTAAAAATTTATGCTAATTATAATAAACTATACATATATAACTATAGTTAAATAGAAACTAAATTTCTCTGTTACAACTGGCTTCCCTCTCCTACCCTTACCAGCCGGCTGGTATCCCCCACCACCTTTTACATGGATCGAGTTTCTTCACATCTAGTGTAGTTTTTTTTCCAATGAAATCCTACAGGAATTACATCTTTTACTTTCGCTAGTCTCAATATTTCCAATACTAACTTCAATTCTAAAATCTCTCTGCCTCTTGCAAGACTAACTCGCCAAACTGATTGCCGCCTTGTAAAAATAAAATTCAACCGAAAATAAACCACTAAGTTGCAACTACAAATAAAAGCCGAGAGAAAGACACTAATACTAAAATCAGATAAAAGGACCATCTTATTACCCTTTATATTTCCTCGGGCTACAATTCCTTTCTCGACGGAGTAATTACTAAGAACATGTGCCTAAACAACTTCTGGGCTATATCGAGTGGTTTTAAGTTTTTTTTAAACTTAACATTCCGACCAGTCTTTCGGACGCGAAATCGTTAAGACAAACTTTTAAAAGTCAAACAAATATTCATGTTCTATCTCATGCTTAATATAATAACCGTGAGAAACTATTTGCAAATCTGAACCATGATAGCAGCGAAAATATTCGTCGGAAGTATTAATTTCTGTAAATCATTTCTAAAAGTATATTTTTAAAAATACATTCAATAACTCAAAATTTCAAAGAATACGACAATTATTTTCCTTCATAAATAAAGTCGGTTAATAGAATTTCTTTCGAAAAATAGTTTTTTTTTTATAACAGTATACTTGTATGTAATTCCGAAAAGCGCATCTTATAGCGGCAAACCCCGAGGACTCCATAGATAAGTGGTACATAAGTGTAAAGAGACTCCGAAAAAGTACATAAGTGCCAAGAAATAATTTGGGATGTAAAAAGTAACTCAATATCAAAACCTTACGCGAAGTTTGGTTACAGGGCCCAGAAATGGCAGCCTATTTTCCAGTATTGATAAATGAATAAGGCTTACCGATAGAAAATAAATGGCTAAGTAAAGCACATGCAATAGTCAAGGAATAAATTCCAAAGTCCACATTCGGTCTATGGGCATTTTTAAATGAATAAGTATTTACTACGGATTTCCCTAACCGTTGGATAGATTCGTCAATGCGGGGGGTTGCAACTCGACTGAAACTAAATCAATTACAAATTTAAAATTATTTTTGGAACCTTCAATGTCTACCTTTCTCTGTTAAATGAAACTAAAACCAACTCTATATTATTTGGTTGCGGAACTATAAGAGTTTAAAAATGCCGCGAAAAGCGGCATGATTTTTTCCTTTCCTGACACACCGTAAGACCGCTATAGAGACGCAAGTCTACGTCGAAACGTTTAAGACTTCGATTTAAAATGGAGTATTGCACATATGCACACGCTTCCCTAAATAAAGAAAAAAATGCTAACGAGCCAAACGATAACGCTCAAAGAAATCCGTGCACTTCAAATCTTAATTTTGTGTTGGTTGTTTGGTTAAGTGGATTTTACGGCTCAAAAACTTTATGCTGCACCAAAAAAAATTAAATGTGGTATCGAATTCTGCTTAATTTTCGTTTTAACTTAAAATAGTTAATCTGTGATGTCGAGATGGATCAGTTTAGCTTTCAAAATAATGGAACTTTTTCTAGGAAATTCGAACTCCATGATTAACAGAACTGTTTAGGCCTGGTTTCTGTACGATAGGAAGACGAGCTCGAACTTGTGTTCCCAGCTACCTCTTACCAATGGTTAAGCCAAATTTCATTTCAAATAACATTGACATTTGAAGAAAGAATAAATACTCTTTAGTTGTTAAGTAAGCATTATAGTACTCGAAACTTTGCCAGGAAACATCTAAACAAATTTGAAACGCAAAATAGAGGAGAGTTTTCTGAATTGGACTCATTTTAACTGCTTCCTTTACTAAGTACTTTAATATTTTACAAATGAAATTTAGAAACAAATTTAAGTAGTCTGGGAAAGTCGCAATACCGCCCAAGCTCTTTCACAGATTACTGAAATATTGTACTTTTACACTTTAAAAACATACCGATAATTGTACCTCATCATTAGTAATTTAAAAAACATACCGATAATTGTACCTCATCATTGAGGTTTAAATTTGGTATTTAAGCAATGATCGATAAATCAAACCGTACATGTCTATTTGGATGGTATATTAACCCGCACTAATTCATGATTGACAGATCTGTTCGCAGTGGGCCCGATCCGACTAGAAATTTTGCACATTTTCCTTCATCTGTTCTGAACTCTAATTAGATGCATCAAGATGTGTCGATGAAAGAATTAACTTTGCATGCTAAATCACACTAAGCTTCACAACTAAACCTTACCTTTATTCCGACTTCTAATGCGTTTCACGACTTGCGCTGTACTATCTGTACGCGAGAACAGTGCTCGGAGAATAATGTAAAACACTAGTGTCGCGAAAGTAATCCAGATGCAGTTTTAAAAGCAATTGACACGCGAAATAGAATTATAAAAAGGGGAACTGAACGTGCTGAATAGAATTAATATTAAACTTAAGATTTTTAAAAATAAACCAACCGACTTCCTCAATTTGGATTGTTTGGCCACGCAAAACGATTCTGGCTCTCAAGTTGTTGAAATTCAGCTGATAACCGGAGATGAATCGATTCTTAATTTCGAAGACCTAATGCAGAGAACCCAGATTAAGTAGCCGAAATCTGAATATTTTAAGGTAAAAATTTCGAAAAAAAATTTACCTGAAGTTTAAAATTGAGGAGACGAATTTTATGATCAACTATCCTAACCAATAAAAACTTATTTATATGTCACGTTAAAACTATCATTTCTATGGTGATGCAACATAGTCGAGATTGCCAAGTTTTAGATTAACTGGATTGTACCAAATGAGATATCTTACGATATAAAATTTGTATTTAATGTAATACTATTTCTGTTTTGTTGAAGTTTAAGATTTGTCTCGTTTTTGCTTAATTTTACAGATACTTGGAGTGAAAATTTCTCATGGAAAGCATAGACCAAATTTTTTTCTCTAAATTTATGTTAGCAATCGGTTCAACTCCCTCAAAATTTCAAAAGGATTAGCATAATATTTTAAAGCTTCCAATTTCTTTTAGCTGTGTTTAAAGAACTCTTAAAAGGTTCCCTTTCTGTTGGAAACGTTTCAATTATGATGGTGATGAGGCATCATAATCGCAACATTTCCTCCCAAACTGTAGAAGGGTACCGATTGACTTGCCGGCTAAGTCTTTCGGTAGCCTCCTGATGCACGACAAAACCCGGAACATACCAGAATCTTCACGATTACACCTTCCTGCAAGCCGAAAATTGATTTATATTTCTAATACGTGAATAGAACAAATATTGTTAATTCTAATTGCAAAGTTAATTTATCCGACTGTGTTCGGAGACGGTTTTTTTTTGAAAAATAACTTATATTTTTTTAATGTTATTTTTCAACTGCGTACGTTTTAAAACTATGAACATATTGTAAAATTAAGCTTTCAAAATATTTTTTTAAAAAAGACCGAGAAATTTGAAGAAAAATGACTAAAGTATTTGCCTTACGCTAACAGCTATAGACAAAATCATATTCTAAATATACATAAATCCTCGTAGGAGTACATTTTTATGACAAATATCTGCGTTATGCTCTAAAATATTTCTTGCACTTCAAGATAGTTTTGAGATATAGCTGAGCATAGTTACTAAACTGGTGATTTTCCATAAAAAATGCTTTTCGTTTATATTTAAGTACTTAAAAATAATACTTGATTTTAAAATTGACCTAAGTTTTTAGAGGAAAACATCAAGCATATTACAGAAAACAATCTCAGAAAATTTCATATCAATACTTGAATAACTATGAGAAATCATTGTTACGGTCGACAGTTTTCCTCAAAAATATCATTTCTCAGAAAACGCATTTAAAGTTTATATGCAACATAAAATAATGCTTACAGTTCGGTAATAAAACAACTGTAACTCCATTAGTAATTCACGTAGAGTAAATGGCGAGACATGTTTAGAAAGCTGGTTAAACAGGCTACAAAATTAAGTCGTAAAATTTGATAATTTCATCGAAAATGACGATTTTAAACCAGTCGGATACCTTAATACACATGTATTATTAGCCAAATTAAATGAGATAAGAATAAAAATAGTTATGAATCGCTAAGTGTTTTTCTAAATCTTTTGAAAATTTCAAAAAGTTAAAAGCTTTCCCACTTATAAAAATCGCGAAATAACGCTCCAGTGTCTTACTTGAATGCAAAGCATCTGTTCAACTTTTAAACTCTTTGTATATTTGATGCAATCCTCTTTGGAACAAATAATATCCCGCATTCTCCAAGCACGCTTCTGAAAAACAAGATTCAACGCAAGCCGTTTTATAAACACCAAATCGGATATCTAAAAATTTCGATTGTTTAAGGTCAACTTTTTCATCTACATATTTTAATGCATCTGATCAGCATTTAGGCTGAAAAGGATTGATGAGATCCTCAGTATCTCTAACACATTTCCATCCATGACGAGGGAAAAGGGTGGATTCCAGCATATGCTAATTTGATTTTACTTTTTTTGGGACTAAAAACGTTGAATTTAATTATTCTGATCACAACTGGTATAGTAAAGCACAGTGGCAATGTTTTGTAATAATGAATTTAAATTATTGTGCCCGAGTGAAGGTTTGATTTATTATAAAAGACAATTTAGATGCAGCGTCTTCATCTCTATCCTTTTCTTTGGAGATGGAAGGTCTCATTTCACCAATTCAACTTCGCCTCCTCTTCAAGCCATCATTCCCTAATGAAGTTGGAACTGCTTTATTCGTTCTTTTAGGACTTTCTTCCAAGATCCATCGTGTTTCCCCTTCTTCAGATAGAGTTCCATCAACTAACTCTTCAAAATTGAACTTTTAAAACTCTGTGCGGCCCATCTCTGTATGTGTACATTGTGTTATTTTTATATTAATTTGGTTTTCATCTTTTTCCTTTCATCTTTTGTTTTTGAATGTATTTTTTTACTCTTCGTATAGTTTTTCATTGCATTTAGTTTTTATTATTGTCCAGTTATTTCATGTTTAACTGTGTAATTTTGTGTTTCCTCAGTTTTATTTTACTCCGTTATCAAAATATTTTTATAATGTATAGCACAATAGCATTCCTTCCTAATGCAATAGCTCCTGGAAACATTTGTAAACTCGTTGAGTTTAATTAGGCAGCGGTATAGAGAATTGTCAAGTTTTAAGAGAGGACGCCCCCTCGGGTGCGTAAATAACCTTAAGGTTATAGTTGCAGGGGCATGGAGGGGCGTTATGTTATATATATATTCCCAAAACGTCCCTTGAAAAATTTAACAACTTCTACCGGCGAAAGAAAAATTTATCTTTCCATATGCGCAAAATTATCACCCGAGCTCAAACTTGATATTCGAAAATTGCAAAGGGCAGAAAAAATTGGCTGAGAACTTTTTCTTATAACCTAGCAAAGTGGGTTTTGTACAATCCACTTTTGCTTTAAAAAATCCTGAGTAGCGATTTTTCTAAATTTAATTGAACGTCTAAATATCTGGGATGATTTTTTGCGCATGGATCTTGTTCAGCAGCTGCATTCAGAATAATAGATTAATTGTGCTCATTTTTGAGCGATTTGTGATTTACAGATCTTTGTATTCGCTCTATTTATACTCAAGATAACCAGTTCAGAAATTTGAGTCTATTCTACTTTTTGAATTGATTTCATATTAGAGATGGGAAAAGTCATTTTATATTAATAATCAAACGTTTGCTCGATTAACGTCACTTTCATTACTGTAAAATATATAATTTATTTTTTTGAACAGGAAATTCTAATATTAATCAAACTAAGTATTTGGAATAATGAGATTTCTGCGACAGTCAGTTTGCCTTCCAAGTAGTGGCAACAAAAATGCATTAATTTTTAATAATTCTAATGTTGAAACACAATTAAAAATCACTTGTTAATAAGTTAGTTCATTCTCAAAATGTCATTTTTGACTGCTGCATTTCTTTTAGTTTAAAGGAGGTATCTTTTCGTAAAAGTTACCAAACATTATTTACCTTCTATGAATGGTCACTACGCAAGCAAATTTGTAGAAAATATGCTGTAAAATACACTAGAAATAGGAGTAACAATGGAGAAGCGATAATTTTTTTAATATGGGAAATATGAAAACGGAGTCGAGGTTTAGAATCAATTTTCGACGAGACCGAACAGAAATGGCGACATCAAATACAAGTAGATTTCAATTTCACTTTTCATAACATGCCAACCTTTTATAGTCTAAATCTGCCAGTTAAATCTTTGAGAACTAATTTGATAAGTTCCAATTGTTTAGAACAGTATTAGCGTTTAGCAATAACTACAGGAAACTCATTATTCTATAAGCGAACTAGTAATTTTTATTTCGAAATATAAACATTTGATTTCACAGGATGCCTATAAATTTAGTAATATTTCAGAAATCAGAAATAAACCACCGATTCAAAAATCAATAAACCCTTTAAGATGGATTATTTATTTAGGAATAAAATAGGGAAAATCTTTCAGAACGAAAGCATTCACAAAATAGTCATGGGCATCACCAAAGCCTTACTACGAATATGAACAGATAGTTTTACGTACAAGATTGTAAAAGTCTTAATTCCAGTTACATAGCTTAAGCTATTTATTGCCACACGTACCGGAAACTTCTGTCCGAGCAGTCTCATTTTCGAGAGCATTTTATAGCCAGAATACTACAGGACTCCATCGTTGGATTTTTGATTCAACATTTATATACATGAC
This sequence comes from Araneus ventricosus, assembly GCA_013235015.1. Taxonomy (NCBI): domain Eukaryota; kingdom Metazoa; phylum Arthropoda; class Arachnida; order Araneae; family Araneidae; genus Araneus; species Araneus ventricosus. The sequence continues at coordinate 21,074 of BGPR01006019.1, read as the reverse complement.
TTGATAGAAACTCCGAATAGCCATCAACACCCATTAAACGAAATCCATCTATCACTCCATATGAACACAGTCATCCACACCAATATAAAAGTTGATCGAGTGAAATTTTAGATTCTGAAAAATGCATAATCATTTCTCTTGGATGGAATTTGTACTCTACTCGCCTGCATTATCTAGAAACCCTATAACCTGGCTAACCGAAACACATGTATCGAGAAATAAATTCTTTCAATTCCAAGGTCTCTTGACAGAAGATCTAGATCATGAGGAGCGAGTATTACGAAAACATTTTGAAAAATGATTTGTGATAAATAATATACAAAGTGATAGGTTAGGCGTGGTTAAGTCTGGATTTTGGACTTGGCATTAACACACGCAGGATTTATGATGAGATACGAATGGCATTAGATTCAATAGTTCGTGCATTTGATAGCCAGAGCACACAAAATTAGTCCTGAAGTACTTTAAATTGGTGAAGTGAAATAAAATCTTTCCTTCATTAATATCTATTTTTTAATGAAATGCCACACTTTATAATTAAATCAGCGTGCCTATATTTGACCAAAGCAGCGTTGGTCAAAGTATGGAAAGTTTAATTGAAAAAATGTACATTTGCATAATCATTTAGTCTTTAAATTTATTCAGCAAATTTGAGTTCTGAACTATCAACCCCATACCGTCTTCCAGTAGAAAATTCATAACTCTAGAGATAAAATGCTTATCGACAATACAGTGCTGCACCATTACCAACTTAAATATCTCTAGTCTGCGACACTCCTGCATCCCCCCCCCCACATTAGAAAGTTACATCAAAGTACCATTTTTCCAGGTCGATAAATTGTAGATGCAAGAACTTTCACGAACTTGCAATATACCATCACAGGTTTCCTTCTGTGAATATTAAAAATGTCTAGAAAAGAAAAATTCGAAAGTTCTCCCAGAAGCATTCAAACTAAATTTGGCTATCAAGATCATACAACCTTAAGAGTAGGATTATATAAAAAAATGTGAAAACAAGCTCCAGTGCATTCACCTTCTTATAACTCCTGCTCTTCTCACTGCAACAACGGTCCAACTATCCCACATGTTCAAAGTTGCATTCCTAAATAATGAAGGCAGCTGAAAATCGATAAATATAATTTTATATACGTACAATTTCTTTCTCTACTTGAATAAATATCTTTGATATAATTCCAGAAGAGAAGGAGTTTCAAGTCTAATTAGATAAACACACTGAAAACCACAGTTCTCATCGTGCATTCGTCATTTATGTAGTTGCATCGAATTGGACAAAATTGTGAACACGAGCTGTTTATTTCAATTCAGGTTTAAGATTTGGAAATCTTGCGAAAAGGCAAAATTAAATTGCTTTCAATAGAAACATGGAGTTGAAATACCAACGCCTGTTCCGTTCATGAAAATCTATAGTTTACATTGCGTTTAATCTTGATCGTATTGACAGAGGTCCAATGAGAAGTAAAGCAAATATGAAAGTGAATATTTGGAGATCATAGACATTGATTTAATGATAGAATTATCCAAATTGTATTGTATTAAATTGGAAATTGATGTCAAACTTGCCGATTACACATATTCAACACAACAATCAAAATTTAAAGGGAAAACGTGCAATAATCCAGCCTTGTTTTCTACATATTGATTGGTTTTTCAAAACACTGCTTAAATGCATTATAATTTTGGTAAATGCATTTATTAGCTATAATAGACAAGAAAAATTCTTAACGATTAGGTGCAATCATGGGAATATAAAATTACATAAATAAGGAATTTAAATAATAGAATCGGAAATCACCCAGTCTTACTATTCATATTTTACATTAAATTCAGTATGATAGTTACAAAACAATATACACTTAAAAACATGAACCCACTAAAAGACATAAACCAAGATCAATAAACTAGAGAAGTTCGCTATTGCACACATTACTGACGTGTTCAAACAGCAAGAAAAACCAGGTAATTTACAGTTTAAAGAAATCTCTGAAAAGTCGCAGTTTACCAACCATTCAAGATAATGATTTAAAGGTGAAACATTTACGACAAGATCCGATTCAAAGCTTTGTTCATTTAATTATCTGATCGGTGAATTGTTTAATCATTTCAAAATTCAAACATTAATCATGACAACTTTATTAAGTTGTCATCCGATTACCGCATGCTTTTAAATGTTTTATTGTACAAAAATTATATTTACTTTTAGGAAACCCATTTCCAAGAACTGTCTTGTTGAAAATATTCTACATGAATTATCTTTATGGTTCTTACCATTTTGTTTCCAACCAACAAGATTTTAAAAATGTCGCATTTATCTACAGAGTTTAGGTTGAGAGGGTGTTTTCTTCAACTAAAATGTATACAAAAACGAAGTTTATTTATATTAATTTTTATAAACGAATTTGTAGATAAATATTTACTGAAAGTTAGCATTTTAAACACAGCCATGCGCTAAACTTGTCCGCAAGTCATACGGGCAGATCAGTAGAATGGTTAATGAAGAAATTGTGACGCGAACCTTAATTATCGTTGAGAGATTAAGCCGCTTTTATTCTACGCTTTGAAATTTGCTTTTACTAGCGCCTTTAAGCAGACTTGTTTGTTAAAAATAGAACAAATGCTTTATATGGAAGTGGATTTTAATTTTTTTGGCGCCAAATACACCTTTGGCTATGCTGCGACACACACATGGTATTAAAACATTATTCAACCTATAAAAAATGTATGAACTCGAAATATAATATTGTGCATGGAATCCAAGTGCCTAAAAGTGAAATATTTTGAAGGGAAAAATGAGAAGCCACGATAGAAGCTCGATGATAACCCAAAGGTATAGTCAAATAAAAGTCAAATATGATTATGAAATCCTTTATTTTTTTAAAGAAAACTTTAAAGTTTAGCATAAGCTTTAGAAAGAAACCCCTAAAATTGGGACGAGATCTCAAAAAATGTTCAACGTTGTGAAGCAAAGTGTGGACACACTACAAGTATTTGTGAAACGGACATCGAACAATTGAAATTGATCAAAGATGTGGAGATTCTCCTAGCAGCAGATGAATGAATCGTGTATGACTAATTCTCAGTAAAGTTAAAAATGGTGTCAAATTTTCTACTTGGCAATGCAAGCAAGAGATCCATGTTAGGCTTAATTGCACGAGGCTTGTTACGAATCCGAGTGCTCCATTTATTTTGCCATCGGGAATAAAGAATGATAGAAATGAAACTCTTGTATTTCAAAAGAGGTATTGGTGAAGGCAAGAAAGTAATGGCTAAAGTAGCGGCCAGGTTAGCTCTCATTTCTCAAAATTCCTACTACCGAAGGTATAAACTCTGAAACTACACAAGATATCCCCTCAAACAGCGAGGGCATTATTGATGGTTTAGCAGTAAGAAGACGCTGGAGAAACTGGCTATACTTAAAATTATAAAAAGGATGACAAGGTTTGATAAGATTTTAGTATAATAATGGAGATATCTGCCGTTTTGTATTTATGTAGAATGCAAACGAAACATCTAGACAAACGTTTCACAAGCGAGGTCCGAAATGCCCCAGAAATTTATCTAACGGCAGTCTGACTGGTATTATCCAGTTCTTAGTGAATACTGCTTCTGGCCAAACCACAAACATCGCATGTATATTGCAGTTTTGATAGTATGAATTCTCTGCAAATGCTGAGCAGCGATAAACGATGAGAACCCAACGAAGTATTAAAAAGAACCTTTAGGATATTGAAGGCCCTTCCAAATTTCTTAAATGAGATTAATAAGCTTATGTTTGTCTCTTATACGAGGTACGCTGTATATACGTGGGAAATAAGAATGCTTGTCAAAAATCACTTGAAAAAGTATAATTTACGTGCAAATGGAAACACTCATAGCAAAAGCTGGGTACAGAAGAGAGCCCTTGCAATATCAATGAAATTCAAAAAAGCAGGACAGTTCCTCCATGTTAGAAAAGTTCCAAAAACGCCTAATAAATTTGATGCCAGCAATCTGTTCATTTCGGTGACTAGTTAAAGGATTAATCAACTTAATTTAGGATTCGTCCAACGATTCCCTCAAGACGAATTTTCAGAACATGACAAAATTGCGTTAACATGCATATAAGGTTAGTTTCATTAGATCAGAGAATACGTTTTGTTTTTAATTGCAATTGAAGTCTGTCAACTGCTTTTCATTTCAGAAATTTGGCTTCTTCACTTTTGATATGAATTAATAATCATGAAATATTTAACCATCTTCAATTTCTGATAATTAGGAAAATACCTTTTATAGTCCATGGTATTTCTGTTCTCCCTTCAGGGATCCTGCACGACGATTTCACTTTGCTTTATAGACAGATCACTTCTACTATTGTGTGAATTAGTGTTGCCTCTCTGTCAGGAAGTTACTGGAGTAATAATTAACCTCTATGGAGATGCCACAAAGATGCAGAAACCACCCCTTAAACCATTCAAGTATGATTTTATTTCGTGATGCAAACTAGCTGCTCTATTATAAACTTCTTTTAAATGGCTTACTTTCATCAATGCTCTGCCGTTATGACTGTGTAGTGAATAAGTTACCAACTGAAATCGGTTATGTGCCAGGCAATAAGCCAAGGAAAAATGCTGGAGCAGGGATTGCATGTTTGAACTTCCGATGAATGCACGAGATATGCGATCAGCGGTTTACGCGGCAGTAAGGTAGTTTTTAGATTAAAAGACTAATATTTGTTTAAAAATAAAGTTTAAGATTAAATTTATATTCTTTCGAGATAGGTCAAGAAAACAGATAACCATGGAAGGAACACTTGAATATTTTTTGGAAAAGGTGATCCTGTTTCTCTAAAACAACCCCAGTCTACTGTAATTTAAATACACCTACACTATTAAATTTAGAGATTTTGTTAACCTTAATTTGTTCTTTACCAAATGACGAGAACCTATAGATAACATAATGGAAGTAAAAATTAACCTTCTTTATTTCAATCACACACATGCTTCTAATTGAAGTCCCAGAACACTTCCCCTTCCCACCAGCCGGCTGGCATACCCACCACCTCTTATCCTCAATCTAATCTTAAACTATCTGTACAATTTTTAACACTCCACATTCATTCCAACTTTCACTCAAAATCTTTTAAGTCTCATATTCTCGTCTTTCCAATTTCCTCCTGCAAGCAATTAAGAGGCTTTTGATTTTGCCTCTAAAAGAAGTTTAATTTTATACTTCCATATAAAACTCCGTAAGGAACACAACATTCACTGAAGATTATCAGCGACTTCCATAATTTAATACCAGTTACTTTAAGAATATCCCACAACCTTAATATGATGAAAACTGACAGCAAATGTAGATTATAGAATTGTATAATCATAAACAAAAATTTCGGATTCCAGTTAAACCGGGGATTGTTTAGAGATTAAATGCATCAATTACAACCTTTTAATAATTAAGTCCATTCAAGAAATTTTAATGTAAGCTTTACAATATATAATTGAATTTTTTAATTTATTCGCATTTAAATCCGCTTTCAGGAAACTTCCATTATGTATGAATTGGGCCGTAAGCAGAATAAAGATGAATATTATCCGAATTATTTACTAATGATAAAATTTAGTTTTACCGTAAACCGCTGCTCACATTCATAAAAGCACTTAAGCAAGCAATACATTTGATCCCCAAATATAGAAAATTGACATTTTTCACACGTTCAATTGAATTGGTAGTACGTGTTAAGCGGTTGAATCTCTTGAGCGTATAGTAGTATATCGTGTTCGACTGCGTAATGAAACTTTATTTTTCGTTCTTTCATTTTTGTACTACATCAGCCCTCCGATTTTAGTTTGCATTGATATTCGAAGAAAATTCGAGGCTTGAGATGTCAATTTGTTCTCGTCTCAGCCCCTGCCTTTTTCAATTTTCCTACAACTTCCTAGGTCAAAAAATCTATAACAGAAAGGCACCATAATACGTTTTATTACCCAAGATTCATCAACATTAATGAAATTGTAGAAAACTTCAAAATAAGTCGAGATATCCCCGCCCTGCTTAAGCATTCTGGGTCAATTGAAGAACAGGTCACTACGACAGTTCGGATACAGAGATCGGAGTGCTAATAGTCATCACCGGCCACAGATTAACCCCTTCCGAGGGAGGTACTTTCCGTCATCGCAGTAGGGCAACTAATCTACCACAATTATACTATACCCACCCGAGAAGCGAGCATCTTGTTCTAAAATGTATTATACAACCCTTGAAATCGTACTTGTTCAAATGTTAAGACCGCATGTTTAGAAGCGAATTGTGAGCATGTCGAGACGATCTGAAAGCCTTTAGTCAAGCTAAACTGAACGAATGAAATTGTAAAGGCAGCTTTCTTACAAAGTAGAATGAAGTTAAGGAGTCCTGAATATTTTTCATTAAATTTAAACAATGAAGTCGTATATAGAGTTACTTATTTTAATTGCGTAGCAATACATTCATTTTCTTAAGATGCAGATGCTGTGACATTAGAAGTTTTACCCTTGCTTAAAGTCTGGAACAACTGTAGCAGTAACAATAGGATTTCACTCGAGATTCGCTTTTAAATGACCACTTTTCTTCTCTGTTCTATTCAATCGCCTCATGTGTGACGAGTATTGATTGCTAATGACGGAAACTAGAATATAAATCCATAGGTGATAGAGAAAAAACCACACAGCTTATCCAATTCGAAAAAATACTTTCATTCCTTCATCAAGATCTCCATTGGAAGACTAGCGAGATTTTACCTCTAACCAGTAGTCTAAACGTTACAACTATCGGTTCTTCCAAGAGTGGACATCAGTTTAATATCTGAATTTTTACCAAAAACACAGTAAAAAAATTCTCTTTTAGAATCCCATTTGGCAAAGCAAACATTTTAATGTAATGGCCATATAACAGATCAAGTATGCTGCGAAAGTTTAAGTTTAACCAATATATATATACAAGCAATTTTCCAATCCTCACATTTACATGGAGATAAAAGCAGCATAAGGAATTTAAATGCTAGTCAGCATAGGGATAAGTTATTCGTTTCGTATGTGAGTATATAGAATGAAAATACTGGCAACTGATTTCATGAAATTTGTTGCTTTGTTTCATAAAAAGAATCTAAAGAAGTTTCACAAAAGCGACTTCATTTACAAAATTAGATTTAGTATAATCTGATAAACAAGTTTGAATTTCCCCAACGATAATTTTATTATAAACAGAAAAGCCTTTATAACAGTAGTATAAAAATGCAATAATCTAAACCATCTTTTCCCCCATGTATGGAGAATATATAGTATGAACTGTGTGAAGGCACGTAAACCGAAAAGCCCTCATGTGTGCAATGTCGGAGACCTCTAGCAGATCTATATGTTAGATTACATGTGAAATACCTCCAAGGTGGACGCGTCCTTGAAATAGAGCAAAATAGCTGCATGTGAAGGACAAATTTATGGTCTGTTGCGAGTTCTATGGCGCAACAGCCATACCAGACTTTATTGCACGAAACACCGATTTATGAAGATTTCCCACTTACCAATGGATTTACTTAGAAAATTTATTATGCATGAAACTAAGATATTGGATCTCCCATTCATTATGCAATACCGATCTTCTCTCAAGACGAGCACAAACTTAAATTGTTTCTAAATTTTATCTTTAAATTTATGGCAATATATATTTTAACAATATTTACAGCAACAAAGATACTACATATGGAGTACTCTTAAATGGTTGGTAAACTTTTCCATCTTATATTTTTACACCAGCAAAATTTAGAAGGCATTACAAACATCGTTAAAAATGAGCAATTTAATGAAACCACTTAAATTATGTCGCATTAAACTTGAAGTGCCACTCGCCTTATTCTAATTTGCAGGAATGCCAGTAGAAATACACAAGAAAGTCCAAGTTCTTTCCAAAGCAGGCGAGAAAATGTCGTACAAATTGAAGATTTTGCCGTCCTAGCGATCCTAAAAATACAAATTGTACAAATTAAATAATTCACTCTTGCAGTATGCATTCTAAAAATATTCAATAATAATAAACAACTAGAAAGGATATGGAAAGACGAGGATATCTAGAATGTATTTATCTGTTTTCACGGTAAGGCAACTATAATTAACCTTGGGAATTTTATGAAACAAGTAAATTTCAGATTTAGACAAGCTTTCGGAAAGTAATTCTTAAACAAATGCATTTTTATATTAAAAATTTTCTGGAAAGTGCAATGCGAGATAAAATGGTTCAGCTACACTCGCCACTAACTTTGATCTCATAACCATCATAAACCATTAGAAAATTTCAATACTCTTTCGATTTGGCTGTTTTTTTTGCATTTATTTTTTGCAAGAGCTATTTTCGGTTATGCTGCTCCTGTATACATTTTATTGCAAAAACGTACACAATTTCCTCACGGTAAGGAGTGAAATAACTAGTTTCTTTGAAAGACAGGAATATTGTGGACATTTTATGAATCACAAATGCATACAAGGGATAGGAAATTTATCCAATACTACCTTCATTTCATAGAAATATTTAAAAACTTTTCTACATAGACATTTTTGCAATCATAAATTACTTGTCAAATGACTTGTGGGCTGTTTCAAAGGAGTATATGAATTGCTTTAGAAATTCAAATTAATCCTATATTATAAATAGAATCCACTGGCTTTAACTCATCTTTAGAATAAGTTCGAAGGTTTTTAAGTCATAAAATAGAATTTAAAAACCCACTTGGTGATAATACTCCAAATTATAAAAGACTCACAATTTAGAACATGTTTCTCTACTCCCAAAATTACTTTAAACCTCTCGACTAATCCCCAAAAAAATGAACTCTAAAAACAAGCATTTCGATAGGTTCCGTACCAGTCAGAAATAAAGTTTAAACCGTTCCCACTTCAGAATTTTGAAGGCTTTATAATTCCGGTATGAGCGTTGAATTACCAAGGGTACATTAAATTTACAATATTTCAAGAACACTAAATGACATCAGACTGAATATAAAACTAAGTAGTAGGATATAGTTTTTTAAATTTATGTAAAGTTAAAATTTGAGGACTAGAATATTAAAAATATTTATATAAATGCTTTAAAAATTTCCAAGATCATGTGATGATACAGTATTATTAAATACATCTGACCTCCAGATAAACAAGTACCACCATTTAATAATCTGGTGTCATGCTCCGTCAGTAGCCTATTAAACTTAATATCGCTCCATGATAGATAGCATTTTTAAGAAAAATCCAACGATTTTCTTATCGTTCAAGATAATTTAACGATAATCTGAAACCTTTTTTCGTCGACTTAACTGCAGAAGATATACCGTTGAGCTTTCACCGATTCATCTGCATAAATAATTTATTCCTAACGCAGGCTACATCCGGCATCTCCATTACGAAACGGTAAGCAGATTACACATCCCACGTTTAGAGACAAAGTTTTGACCAACGGCGGATTAAGGCATTCTAATTTAGACAAAAGTTTTCACAACCCCTTGCCCATTACTATAACTGCCATAGAACTGGTCTCTGGAAGGTGAACTATAGACGATGGTTTACTACTATTTCATCACAACAAAATCACCCATCATTTTCTATTATGATTCTCTTCCAGGTATCAATTATGACTCGGGTAACCAGTTTCAAACACCCTTAACTTGCTATTCACATCTTATGGTGCTTCCACTTCATGGTTAAAAGGATTGTAAATTACATTATCTGGGGGCAAGACAATTTAGAACTAGATAAACGAGAGAAATACAACTAAATTAACTTGTTAATTCCAAATATCCGATTAAAAAGCACTGCTTATGTTTACCACTTCATTTTATTTTATCGTAGAATTTTCCGAAATATATTTAGGAGGCCTATTCAAAAGACAGTTAACATTTTGAAGTGCAAGGAAAAAATAGCTAGAAGTGTCTAAAAGAAGGTCATTCAATGAAGAACGAGAAGAATAAAAGTTGCCAAAAATAAACGGAACTGTTCAGTCTTCGATTAAGCTCATTTACGTGTCTTTGGTGCACACTAGTATTTTCTGTTTAATATAAATAAGAACATGTATTCATAAATGCAGTGCGTCAAGATGTTCAACGAGCAATACCTTAAGCCAACATATCGTTACTTCTAAATACAACACGACTGATACACTTTTGATATTTTAAGCGTAAATATTCTTTGAAACTGAAGTTTATCGTAACACAGACAATATCTCAAAATAGAAATTTATTAAGCATAAAACTTTAGTATTATCCCAAAGAGACATAAAGTTGGCGAAAGATATTAAATCACTTAACAATACAGCAGATGAAATAAGTATGGTAATTCAGGAATGATATGCATGATAAAATATAACTGCTTACCGTACTTTCCTATGAAAAATTTCTTTTATCACTGCAAGAACCAATTACTTTCAAAGCACGCCAACATTATTTTATATTTTATAATTTATCAAATAAGTCTAAATGGAAACGCTGCACCTTCCTTCAGTGAATTGTTTTTTTAAGTCTTCTACAAGACAAATTAATCCCATGTAGTTCACAGAGTAAAGCTGGAGACACTTAAATACAGACAGCTGCAAAACCCCCGTATCGCTATTCCAATGATTTATATAATTAGAGCGACATGAAAAGATGGATTACCAAGGCAGACATTATTTGAATACAAATACGTCTTCTTCAGTATGCTTTCTTTGAGAAGTACGGTTTTTACAAAAATCGTTGATCTTCATTGCTATGAATACTTTTTTTAAAACTATAATTAACTAAATTAAAACATTTTATTTCAATCAAGGATTCATATAGGCAAAAGACATATCGTCACTTTATTTTACCCAAAATATTTAAGACAAGAATTTAAAGTTCTGCTTCGTTCCGTCTCTTTATTTAAATCATTTATAGTCCTAGTGTTCTTTCTCCTTCACAAACTTGTAATCTCTTCTAATTTCGCATTTTTCAATTCTTTTTTCAATCCTACTGTCATTTCCATGAATAAAACATGACCTGGAACTTATAGATTCTGGTTTTAAATTTGATTGGCAATTGATATGAATATATTTCACTGAAAAAAGTAAACCTTAAAAATTATTGTAAATTAGGAACTTTCTAGTTTGAATTAAATATTGATCAATTTTGGATGAAATAAAAGTAACACTTATCCTTATTTGATTCAACTATGTTTTCATTGTTTTAGAAGCATATCAAAAGAAGTAGTATGATAAAATGAATCAAATTTTGACTGTTTTCTTATATTACTAGTCGAACTCCTCCGAAGAAAAATGTAAGAGGTTAGGTTGAAACCGGCTTAAAATATTCGGAGCCAAGCACGTAATCGCACGATGGCAGAGTGATTAAAGATTTATTTCCACATTCGACAACTACTTCGAATCTATAATTGGAAATTAACTTTTGTCGTATCAAACGATAGTACCAGCATGTCGATGGGTCAGCGCAACTAGCATGAATATGTCAACAATGCATCCACATTCAATATTATAGAGTTATGGTGTAAATTTTCCGCTTCCAGGTTCATTTTCTCACGTCAAGATCGGGGAATTCTTTGAATGCCAAGAACCATCAGTGTTTGTTTAATATCTGCTAGTATCGCATACTCTCAAGGGGAGAATTGATGCAGCATCCTCCGAAATAGTCTCTTTCACTCGGATTGATAAATTGCGCGCTAAGAAAGCACATATAAAGGTTGATAGGATTGGAAATAAATTATTCTTGCATGTTGTGGTATTACTGGAAAAAGCATAGAAACAAGTTTCCTAATGAGAATTATGCTTTGTATTTGCAATCGCAGGTTATACAAGGACTATTTATGTTTCTCGTTTGAATTCGCAGTCTTCCTGTTGAGGAATAAGCCTCTTTACATCGAGCATGTCATGGTATGAAGATTAAATACAAGACTAAAGAGTGAATGGATTTAATAGACAACAAAGAAAATTAGCACTGATTAAAAATGTTAAATAATATTAATGCATTGAATCGATTGACTACATTTTAAATTTCATGTTTTCATATCGTCAAATATATTTTTATACGTTAACATATTTTTGTTTTGTTTTATTTTATCTAAATAATTTTGTTTAGCTTCTTCAAATTTGGGAGGAGTGCTGAGAACTGGCCTCACTATACTAAATCATGGAGATGACGACACTTAAGCTGACATCTTACACTCCAGACTTTTATATTACAACAATATGAGGAATTGCATTCGCGGTGGAATGCAGTAAGGCCATATTTACATATAAAGCCACGTATACACTTGCGAACACAACAGTTCGCCAGCACTGCTCACATGTGTAGACAGCTTTTTTTAAAAAAAAATTTATCGCTGACGAGTGACTCAGGTGGGAAACAAGATGTTGTCGGTTTTTTGGCGAACACAACTTGGTTCGCAGTTCACATTGGGACGTTCTCTAGTTTTGTTCGCCATTTCCCACGAATCTCCGCCAAGTAAAAACTCTTCCGAAGATACCTTCCATTCTAATTAGCACTTTCAAAGAATCCCTTCCTCTATCACTGGACAGGAGAAACGATGATTGATATATTTAAGGTGTGCTCGCCTTTCCTATGGATCGAGGTGTGTTTGCCGTGAAATTAATTTTCTCAAACACTCTTCGAGCGGTTCGCGAACTGTCTGCTCGCAAATGCATACGCACATTAACCATGTTAGTGCCTAACGACGATATATCATTGCGTTGCGATGGCACCAAATTAAATTCATAAAGCGTTACAAATGGTTTAATTTCTCAAAAATTGTTTATGGATTTAACTTTTTGTTATTTTCCATGCTGGTTGTTGCCGAGACTGCGAATACGCTAGAGCTATAAGATAAAAATTCGATTCGTGGCATTTTCTTGAAACCGTAATCTATGTAAAGCTATGACCAAACGATGATTTTTCTAATGTACAAATACTGTTCGCAAAAGAGAATTGATTTTTCTGTTTTTCATAATGTTTAATATTTATGTTAATCCTATGATTTGCAACAAATATTGAAATACAATTGGCATTAATTTATTCTCCCTTTATTTCGTAATATGCTGCTTTTTGCAGTTTGTAAACTTCATTCTTATTTTGTTTTTTGTGAGCTTTTTTCCAAACATTAGCAAATTCCTCAAATTGGTCCGGCGTTCTTCGCATAGGTTTGACACTTTTAGTAGGCAGTAAAAGGGTTATGATCGGTTTCCAAATACAAATATCGATACACGATCATTTTACTATGAGAAAGAAACTAAAGTACCGCGCTTAACCCTCTGACCTGTAAATCGGTCATTGCGAAACCTAAAGTACATGTTTAGTAACCGGGTATTCAAAGGACGTTCCGATTAGAAGATTAATGATGTTACCTAGATTGCCGTTTAATAGGCTAATATGCTGTCATTGTACGCATTATAACTGTCAAATTCCCCATCAATTATTGATGATTTAACAAGTTGTAGATGAAGTTCAGAATGAAATAATAAATGGAATAAACAATGTATAAAAATAATATCGTTCACTAAAACAAACTGTTAAAAAAATAAAGAATCATCCTGCTTTTCCAACATTATTTTCAACCAATGTAAAATCTAATTCAACTGTGCTGAATTCAGATATATAGCTTCAAAGACATTGGAAGAAAATTTTCCTCGTGCATAGGAACATTAATAGCGTTAAAGTATGAAATATTTAGAAAAAAAATCGTCCATATACTGGAAATCTCAGATTATTTGGTTTGCGTGGCGCAACATAAGATTTATCAAAATTCCTTTTGTAGTAGGACTTCGACCAATGTCTCAAAGTTATGATATATCACATTCTATAACTTGCTGAACAAGTGGGCGCGAAAAGTATATCAGGTGTCCTATACGTTCATACATAAATTGAAATATCAATAAATGACACGAATAAAACGTGCCACAGAAATAGAAATTTAAATAAATTTCGTAGCTTAGCTAGCAACACCACCTATCTCAATTTTTGGAAATTTCAAAGAGGAAGAAAATACTCAATTTTTCTCAACCAACAACGAATTTTTATGAATTTATTTAACATTTGATATAAACGTGAGACCGCATGTTCCAATGAAAAGAAAATTAAGAAATATTCGTTGTTGGTTGAGAAAAATTGAGTATTTTCTTCCTCTTTGAAATTTCAAAAAAATTAGATAAGTAGTGTTACTTGTTAAGAGATAATTTGTACTTAAAAGGATTAATAATTGAATTTCTATTCATACTTTGCCGACTGCATGTGAAATTAGAATTATGCAAATCCTAAAAGTAAAGGATATGATAAATGATAAAGACGTACCATAAAATTCTAAAGCTAATTTTTTATCACTCATTAATTATGATTTCCAATTAATTTTCTGTGAAGCTCATTCGCCTGACTTTCCTTAATCCTCTAACAAGAATATCTTCTGATTACCCGCTTACTTAAATCTCTAACCACAACATGTTTTGAACATCCGTATACTTAACGTGCATTTAAACGACCATAATGACCAATATTCTGTTCCGATAATTAAAGTACATGTTTTCTTTATGTTTTTTAACGTAATTTCTTCGTGATTTTTATTGTCAGTGTTGGAAGCAAGATTTTTAAAAGCATATCAGAATTTACCATTCTAGGTTTTTTTTTTTTTTTTTTTTGCCTTTTGAAAGGTTCAGAGTATTATCAGAGTTCCGAGAGAGTTTAAATCTGCTAAAGAATACGGAAAATTTGTAAAACAAATATAAAACTACAGTAAAACCTTGGTTAACCGAACTCGGGTTAACCGAAAGCCGGGTTATTCGAAATGCCTCTGAAATCGCAAATCCAAAAAACGTGATTATTTCCATGGATACAGGTACAGTACTGCACGGAAATAATCGGAGACTTTTTTTGCAACGATATCCCCACTTTTATCATTTAAGCCTCCCCAAGAAGGTCAATCATTAGTTTTAGAATGCTGAAATTAAAATAAATGGGTCTTAACAATATCAATTACGAGAGTTTTACATGTGCCTGTCAGACACATTGCGCCCGACGCACAGCGGTAAAATATACGGAAAAGTTGGCCAAAATTGTTAAATATTAAAATTACACAATTATTTGTATTAAAAACTTTCGGATATGTTCGGTAGACGTAAATATTAAGAAATTCTCAATTGCTGAAGAGATTCAAGGACCATTAAACAGTTTTAACACTATAATAAGTAGAAAAATGAATAAAATAGCAGAAGTTGACTTCCGCGCGAGTGCAGTATTGCCTTCATTCATGATTTGGCTTGTCATCATCGAGACTTATCTGCAATTTAAATTTATCTTGGATTCTTTTTTTAACATTTCAAGAGTATTTTTATTTTTGCCCTCTCCGCGTTTGCCATTTGCATAACGTAAGTCGCAAATATGGAATGGAAAAGTGCTTATGATATGGAAAATATAATAAGCACTAGAATAATCTAATCCGCCAATCTATTGTGGACAGCCTTAACTGTAGATGGTTTTCAATGACTGATTTAAACAAAGCTGTTTGCTTGTGGTTGGACACAAACTCTTTAGTTCACTGAATATTCGCAAAGGCGTTCTCTGTTATGACTAATTAAGAATTTTGTCACTAGTTTTCATGTCTGACGGATTCAAATCAGTTATCTAGTTTTGTCACATGTACAGCTTCTTGTTTTTGAATATGTGTCAATTCCTGAACGAACTGGAGTTTTAGTGGTCTACTGTATCGAGAAGACGGTCGTGGAAAATTGACAATACTGTTGTTCATCTGGATTCCGCAAAATAATTAATTTACTGGAACAAGAGAGGGGACAAAATACTGGCATCTGTAACTGTTAGATATATTAAGAGCCGTTTATATTCCAATTGTTTCGTGGAACTGTCAAAATTTCATTTACTAATTTAAAAATATTATTAATATCGTTCTCGAAGGATAAAAAATTCTCTTCTAGAGATTTACCCAGTCGCTTTACAGTCTGATTAAGCAAGCCTTATAAAGCCAGATGTATTGAAACTCCAGTTACAGAAATATTTTCTGCACAACTCATATTTTCATCTTTTATTATGACTTCAAAATTAGAATACAAAGTTGAAACTTCTTTAAGAGCAATTTCATATATTCTTTTGATTGTTTTTAAATTTGCAATAAATCAGTAGTGGAGCCTTGTTTTCTGATATTTTATCTATTTTTAGCACTAAAATAGCAAGATTTTTGGCATTTCAGTGTGTCCCTTTATTCTCCACTTCCTTTGAGCAGCATGCATTAGACTCTTTCTGTATCTGTGTTCTCTATCTATTCATCAGTTTTCCTTACTATAATTCCTTCACTGCTGTGTTCAAAAGCTTTTAATGGCGCATTTTAAGGACGGGTGTTAAAAAGATTTCAAAAAGAAACAGTTTTTCTAATTTTATTGGTAATCAGAAATTAGCCTCGATAGTGTTCTTCAGAGTCTAGTAGTTAGCTATCAGCGTATAAAACCAAGCAAAGTTTAGAGAGACGATATTTGTTCTGGACACTTTTGTTAGTGGAAGAATTATTTTCATAAAAATTATCAGTTTTCGTCGAAAAATTGATAGTGATGCAACCGAAGTTCCGTCTAAAAGAACATATATAGAAAAATTTGAAGAATTACTGATACAATAAAACATCACAAAATTATAAGTTGCTAAAAGTAGCAGAAAAATTTGTTTTAAATTCAAAGCTACTGATATAAGCTTTATGTACAAATATTTATAATGCCAGAATTCCTTGAAATCCCATACTTTTCCTTCAATGATTCTATCCGAATGCATAAGAAATTCTTTTACATTTAAAAAACGAGTTCTCATTAAAGAAAACATTTTGTTTAGGAGATTAAAAGTTCGCATGCACGTTATTGACTAGTTTGGCTATATTAGCGTCCCGTATTGAAGCGACACGAGGTTTATTTTGGGGCGGACCTCGTAATTTCGAATCATGATCAGATGACGAGAACGGCACCTGAGCTGGCACCCCCTTTCGAAACTTCCACGCCACACCGACGGGAGGACGTTTGGCTACTACGTATGATTTGGCGTGCAACCGGCCCCATACACGGGGATCTTCAGTGGAATCGGGTTTCGAGCCTGGAACCCTTCGGCCTCAAGGCCGAGACCTTACCACTGAGCCACTACCTTACCACCGACATAACTTTTTGACTAGGTTCCATATCGAAAACAAGACACCGGAAAAATTCTAACAAAAATATTATAAAGAAAACTTTGATACGAATGTTAGAAACATTTACAGCTTTGAAAAGAATTCAGAAGTTTACTAAAGTGCCATGGCATCTTGCATGTAATTAACATGTCGAAAAGTGCACAAAAATTAGCGCAGTATATCAGATTATCAACATAATTAAAGTTTACGGCTTTTCCAATAAGTTTTTAAAACTCTTTTTGGTCAGCTTTTACGTATATTTCGCCACTGTGCGGCGGAGGGTTACCTTTAATACAGTGTAGCCTAAAAAGAGAGTTTGAATTCGTTTTACACTTAAAACTGTTCAGAATTATATATTGTAATTAGATACAAAAAGGAAATATTTGTTTATGGCTTAACCGAAAAAATGGTTATCCGAAACGTTCCTTTAACCCTTTCCGGCGCGGTGGTCGCTAAAGAGAACACCAAATTTTAAATTTTCTAAGAAAATCTCTTTCCACTTTGAAACCCAGAAAATTGTGGAAAAAGGCAGCTGGTAGTTCTCCTTTTAGAATGCAGATGGCAGAACGAAGAAATATCGCTTTCATTTTGGAAAAAATTATAGATTTAAAATCCCGAAATTTCTTGACTCGAAGATAGGAATTTTTTTGAGTTCTTGACGTTTGCAATTTAAGCAAATTCACTCGACCATTTTCTTCCAATATTCTTGAAGTTTTTATTTATGATTTTGTGTAAGATTCAACATTATTGTTTGAGAGTTTCATGTCGGCTGTGTCCAAAGGGTTCCTCATTTGACAGGGGTATCCCTAAAGGGGGACTACACCCTTCCACGGAATGAGGGAAGTTTTTAAAAAATGTAAACCCAATATCTATAAATAAATTAAACCCATTCATGGTGTTTTTTCCATATTTCAGAAAATTTAATGCCTTGCGCCGGAAAGGGTTAATTCGGTTAACCGAGGTGGTACTTTATTTTAAGAATGTCAACTGGGAAATATTAGATTCAATTCACTTTTGGTAAACTTTATCAAAATAGAATTAATAACGTTTTCTTGAAATTAACAAGAAAAGAAAACATGGCGCGTGTCTAAATCTTGAAAGAAAATGAACCAAACAAATTAACGGATTCTAACTCTAACAATTATATTGCAATTAACTTATAGGATAAATAAATCAGTTTTTATTTCCGTCCTTTAATTATAGAATCGAGCGTCACTTATGTGAGCAAGCTAATTGTGAAACTTTCAAGTTAAAGAGAAAATATCTTATTCTCTCCAGAAATTATAAAAATGTGCTGCACTTTTAGTTTGGAATATGAAATAAGATATCTAGCCACAGAATAAACTATATTTCTACTTCTAGTACTAATTACATTCAGTTGCTTTAAACATTCAGAACAGACTGCTTTCTGAAATGTAATTAGTTGTTCTGCAAACCTTATCGCTTTTTTTCCTGACATAAATGCTCTAATTAGTGTTCAAAACTCTTGCTATTTTTCACCATTTTTCATTAGCACAAACTTGCAACAACATTACGTAAAATATTTTTAAATTGGTATAAGCAAGAGTTTCGAAGATTGTAAAAGGTTACTTTTCCTTAACTGTTTTGCTATGTTCATTTAAGTGTGTTAATTGGATGCTTACAGCAGAAGGGTTCAATTGGATTATACAGTATCAAACACATGGTTAAAATTCTGAAGAAAGAAGAAAGACAAATATATATATATATATATATATATATATATATATATATATATATATATATATATATATATATGTCTAAAATTACTGAGAAATGAAATTGAGAGCAATGTTCAAACCTTTCTTGCTATGCCATAATACTAGATCTATAACATATAACTAATGGATTATGGTATAGCTAATGGACATGATAATGCTTATTGGCTGGCATACTATCTGTAAATTGTGGGATGCTCCTAACTTCTTTCGTAATGTAAAACTCTTTCAAAATGCTCTGCTGGCGGATTAATGTACGTAGAGATACCAAATTTGGCATATAGTTATTTCTTGTGTTGTAGGTACTCACTAAAAAAGAAGTTTTAAAATTTTAATTAGACTTTTAATTAACTTTTCAGCTGGCGCGCGTATGTGAGTGAAACAATACATAAGAATTTCATTTTATATCTTTTTACCAGAGGGTGTCACGAAACCATGACCTTCGCTATTCTTCCTGCTCCTTTCAACGAACTGTTAGTCATCGTTTCGAAGTCGAGGCGTTGATAGAACTCTGCGAATCTGCTATTTGTGTTTCAGTGATACGCGCGACCGTATTGAAATGACTATGAAACTGACTGCTCTCTTTTTATATCTAAATTTCAAATCATTTTTTTACTTCCGTATTGTTTTCACAGTTTTATATTGCAAATGTAAGTATTACAGTTAAATTATTGGCAAGTTCTTTTATTTTATATTCACTTCATTCCGCTAATTTTTTGGTCATTTTGTATTGTTTTGTGTTTTTTATGTTCACATTTACCATTCCTTTTAAAATAGAAATTGTTTAAAATAGTTATAAAATTTAACCCTTACCCAATTATACGCTAATTTCAATAATTATCCCCTTAAAAGTTGATATTTTACAATAATAGGTTGGTATAGAAGGCGCGCCTGCTGGAAGGTTAATTAAAATTAATTTTGACGCGTTTCCTCATTAACTTTGGAGCACATACTATGGAAGGATTGCTACTGTAATTCTCAATGTAACTTGGTTGTAATACATTATCTATTTTTCTTTAATGTCGTATCGAACAACATTAACAGCCCCGAATCATATGAGTGGGTTGCAACTGCATGCACAAATATAACT
Source organism: Araneus ventricosus (assembly GCA_013235015.1). NCBI lineage: Eukaryota > Metazoa > Arthropoda > Arachnida > Araneae > Araneidae > Araneus > Araneus ventricosus. The sequence continues at coordinate 1,074 of BGPR01006019.1, read as the reverse complement.
TGAGGTAACACTCTACCCTTTCACTGCACTCATCTAATAATTCATCTTGTGTATATTCTATATTATATTCGGATTGCAACTCTCTATGTATCATTATATCATTCTCTGTTTATGTATAATGGTTTCTGTATTGCTAAGTTCCCTTTTATGCGTTTTAGGTAGATGGATATTTGCAGTGCTGGGATGTTTATTTCTTTATGACTCGTACCTATTGAATGATTATGTGTTGGGATATAAAATAATTTGGAGCAATGTTCTGATCAATAAATCTAGCATAACCTTCTGAGTAGAATGATAAAACCGTGGTATGGTAAAAAATTAAATGTCATGAAAACACACACACAGAATCACGACGTAAATATTGCAATGTGTGGAAACAACAAAGTTATTGGCTATGTCTGTGTTGATCAATATGTAATATTTCATTACTTTTGTAACATTAACGTAAAGGGATCTATCTTTGCCTTCCAGCTTGCCGGAAGGGATTTTTTATATATCTCTTGATGATTTTTTTTTCTTTTCAATAAAGTTTCAGATATACCCAACCAACCGACAGGGAGCCATCCAGTCTCCGAATTCGAGGTTATGCAGTGGTGTTAGTAACTTTGGAGCATGTTCATACACATTTATATTTCTGCATCACTTAAAAATTTAAAAAATGGCGTTTCAGTGATATAAATTTTAATTTCGAGAATTTTTTTTTTTAATTTTACAATTTTGTTTTTAAATTAAACACAATTTTGTAACAATGATTTTTCTTTGTGTAACCGCGTGCAAAAAATTGTGAATAATCAATATGGATATTTTAACAGCTGTCTTGCGACTAAGAAAAAAAGTAAATATTAATTTTTTTAGTTTATTACTAATTCTTTAAAATATTTCGAAACACTGATTGTTTTCTATAACATGATAGAATTTTATATTAGCATTCTATTTGTAATTTGCGTGATGTAAAAATTGCTACGTACGGAATGCAACGACTGATGCAATCAAGCCAGACGAATCAAAGCTAAAACATTATGCTTTCATGTTTCAGACAAGAGGTTCGAATCTGTAGATTCACAATTTGTTAAT